>JAULJZ010071396.1:0-13066 GCA_032270985.1 Heliamphora pulchella | reverse complement strand
CAAAAGAATGGTTTGAAAAAGGAGTTTTTATGAAAACTTTGAGGAAAAACGTGTTTTGTTGGAGGTTTGGAGCTGACCCTTGGGTTGAGGCTCAACCTTGAAAATGTTTGATAATAGTGTGTGTTTTTACATACCGATTGATCTCCATGTTAATGGATAGATCTATATATTTTTCTTTGATTTCCATGTTTATGGATTGATCTATATACATGTTTCATGTATTTGTAAAAACGTTTTGGTTTTGTGAAATGATTCTCTAAATGTACCGGGATAGCGGGTATGTGGCACGAGTTGCCCTCAGTGTAAGTCCAAAAACATGCGCAGAGTAGGTACCTTTGTCCTTCGAGGTAATTCCCGTAAAGAAGGTGGTAGGTGCTTTTATCCTTCGATTTTAGTCTGTAAAGTCAGTTTTTACGTTATGGTGCTCCGTATAGAACTTGCTATTACCTAACTAGTCCTATGATGTATAGGGATTGGGTAAGGGGTAGGAGTTTATAGTTATTTCTTATGTCCCTTTGTGACGGAGTCGGTATATATGATTCATTCTCTTTTCCTCGATGTGTGATATGAGTGAGAAATTAACGTTTTGGTTATTGTTTTTCTTCAACTGTAAAGCGTTGTTTTGGCATTGCTTAAATACTTGGTTGTGGAGGAAAAATTATTTTTGGAGGTTTATGGAAAACTTAGAATTTTATGACGTAAAACTCTTTTGGTTTTGTTTGTGGTTGAGTTAACTCTCACCATATGATTGTATATCCTATTTTACAGTTTTATAATTTGTTTCTATTAGGTTTCGACTCTCGGTGTGGAATTTTGTCTTAAAATCTTTTTCAGGTCTGGAGATTGATGATCATGAGGAGTTGATCTAGTGGTGCCGTGGTGGTGGAAAGTTTTAATATTTTTTCTTTTTGTATGCTTGCTTGAAGGCACATTTTGTATGTCTCAAGGCAATATACTTATGCATATTATACAAAATGTTTACTGTTTATGAGATATGCATGTGGGGTTTTCATTTGATTTCAACAGGTGAATTTAATTGTATCAAAATTTATTTTCATAAAACTGGTGTTCGATGAATTTTCACGTGATCTTGGATTTTAAAGCGTGACATTATATAAGGCTAATGCAATTGTATTTTACGTCATTGCTATCCTATTCATCGTATAAGTCACATGAGCACAAAAATAATATAATAATATTAACAAAATTATCTCAAACACCGAACAATGATAAATATGTGAGCCCAATGTATATTTTATAAAGTTGAATACATTTTTATCGAAACTCTCAAACATAATATATTAAAAATCATTTAACTATGTAAAACTCTTAAGATAAGAAAATTTTAAAAAATGTCTAATAATTTTCAATACAAAAGAAGAAATACAATTTGTTCAAGCGGGGTGTTTGACAAAATTATTATTAATACATTTTAACTTCTTTTTATTAATTTTAACTATAAATTTCAAATTTTTTAAAATATTTACTTTTTATTATAATTTATAATTATTTTTTATTTTAATTATAAATTATAATTTTTATCAAATATTTACAACTTTTACAACAAACACTGCCTACTATAAGTTAAGAAGGTGACCGTGAGAGGTTCTTTGGAAGATGCGGACAGGTGCTGTCTGCTATTGGGTCAACTGAAACAGTATTTGCTGTATAAAATAAAGCGTACTGACACTGGCCCCCCAAACGGACCACACCATCTTTTCACAGTTGGATAAGATTGTGGTCAATGAGCATGTTGTGTTTGGTAGAATTTATTATTATTATTTTTTTAGAATTTATTTTTTTATTTTAACTTATATTTTAGAAAAAAGTTTTAAAAAGTTATATAGTTATACTTATAATTTTTTTATTATTTTTAGTTCTAAATTAATAAACATAAATTTTACTATTTAAACTTATACATTTATAATATTATCATCACATTTACTTCTGTTTGAAGTTATAGATATATTATAGCTTCGTTTGATAATTTGATTTTAAATTAAATTTTTTTATTAAAAGTCGCTCTAAACTAAATAAGTAAAGAGTTTATTTAGTGAACCGGTGGTTTTAAACCAATAATAAGCCCAAAAAAATGGGTTTAAAGTAATCTTAAGCCAAAAAGTAAAAAAAATAAACTTAAAATTATTATAATTTTTTAATTTAATTTTAGATAATTTTGTATTCAATACAAATCTTATTTGATAAATTTTGATGAGCAAATTCTTAAAATATAATTTTTATAAAAAATATATATGTATAATAAAACTTGTAATATTTCT
Organism: Heliamphora pulchella; assembly: GCA_032270985.1. Taxonomy (NCBI): domain Eukaryota; kingdom Viridiplantae; phylum Streptophyta; class Magnoliopsida; order Ericales; family Sarraceniaceae; genus Heliamphora; species Heliamphora pulchella. The sequence continues at coordinate 10,787 of JAULJZ010071396.1, read as the reverse complement.
AAAAAATATATAAAAATTTTTATGTAAAAATGTTAAAAGACTTTAGATTGTTAAATGAGATTTTTTAGCTTTTGAAGTTTTAAACAAAAAGACTAAAAACTCGATTTAAAACCAATTTTCAAATAAGACCTATATATCTTCAGTTATAACCGAATACATTCGATCAATATTCTAGCTACACCAAACATTCAGTATATGAGTAATAAAATTTATTTTCATAATGTTAATGACATTATTTATGTAATATCTTTTACAAATAAAAAAATAAAAAATGTTAAATAAGTTATTTTTTATTTCCTACTTAATATTTTTTAAGAAGATACAACTAATTTCACATGATACACAGGCCTAGTTTGGGATGCAGAAGACGCATTTGGTTTATTTTTCTCTTCTTTATTTGTATTTTATTTTGTAATCAAAATTTTAAATTTTTTCAATCAATCTCGATAAAAAAACCTAGAAAAATAAAAAAATATTATCAAAAGAGAAAAATATTACTAAAAACAAAAATAAGAAACAAAATTATTATATTAACCTTTTTAGATTTTTTTAAAAATTTCTCAACGTTTAATTAAAAAATCATTTTTTATTCTTTTTGGTGAGAAAATTTAAAATATAAAACATCCTAATAAATGACTAGATTATATATACACCAAACCTTGCTTCAACAATTATTTAATGACTAGTTTGGTATTTTAAATATGATTAGATATAATAGGAGAGATGACTAGTTTGATTCATATTTAGTTTAAGTAAAATAAAAAATATAATAAAATATATAAAATTATTTTTTATAATTAAATAAGTAAAATAATTTAAAATTTAGTACAATAATACTAAAAAACTTTAATATTATAAATATTATAAATAAAATATTAATAATTTAATATTTATCGAATTGTTAATTATAATCTCGTAATATAAATACGGGATTAAGAATTTAAAAAAACAAAAACTGAAAATGCGAAAAACTCACGTGTTTTTTTTTTGTTTTTGTTTTTTTGTTCAATCTTATCTTTTCATGCGGCAAACGAAAAACAAGGCCAATAATTACTGGGTGCAAAGTAAAATACTGACACTGGATCATATACCCTGAGATGCGTGCAATTGATGAGATGGACAGACTGAGACAGGAGAGAGAAAATGTACTACTTTTTGGGAGTTTGATGCTTTTTATTTACAAGGTACATCTATTATGACCCCGTTTTATTTAATTTATTTTTATTAAAACAATTGAATTAATGGGGTTTTATTTAAAGATCTAAAAAAATAAATAAATTTTAATACATAAGATTTATTAATAAAAATTTTAGCATACAAGATTTAATTACATAATTTTTTTAAAAAATACTTTATAAATAGATAAATTTAACTATTTTGTATAACAAATAAATAAATTTATCCGTTTGATATTAATTTGTTATTCATTTGTTTAATGGTTTTGTTTAGGTAACATAGCTTATTAGTTTATTTGACTTATAAGTCAATAAATAAGTTACGTCGTTTGGATAATTAAATAAGTTAAATTTTAAGTCAATAAACCAAATAAGTGAATAATAAGCTAAACGAAATAGGTTATTTAAGCAAATAAACCAAAATAATTCAAAAATAAGCCAAATAAAGTGACTTAAATAAGCAAATAAGCCAATTATCACCTAAACGATGTGATTTATTTATGTTTTGATTTATTTATTAATAAGCAAATAAGTTGGTTACCCAAACAAGGCCAATATAAACACAGATAAATTTATTTGTTTACATATACATATCAACATAAATAATGTAAATAAATATATTTATCTGTGTTCTTTATATGTACTTTCAATAAGACAAATAAATTTATATATATTTTTTACACGTGTTTTCAATAAAAAAAATATGTAAATTTATCTATATTCTTTATACATATTTTAAAAAAATATAAATAAATTTATCTATATTCTTTATATATGTTTTCAATAAGACATATAAATTTATCTATATTCTTTACATATTTTTTTAATAAAAGACAGATAAATTTATCTATATTCTTTATTTATGTTTTAAAAAAACACGAATAAATGACACTCTAAATTATAAAAAAAGAATATCATATAGGAGATGAATAAAAATACACTCTATCCAATTTCATGTTCGAAATAAATTTAATAAATTTTTTATCCAAATCAATACACTATTTGGAGTAAAAATATAGTATATTATTTCTTATATCACTTTTAATTTGGTATAATCTTATATAATATTTATTATATAAGGATGATGCAATTGTATTTTACGTTACTGCTATCCTATTCATCATATAAGTCACATGAGGACAAAAACAATATAACAATATTAACAAAATTATCTTAAACACCCAACAAAGATAAATATGTAAGCCCAAGGTTTATTTTATACCGTTGAATACTTTTTAATCGAAGCCCTCAAACATAATATATTAAAAATCATTTAATTATGTAAAACTCATACAAAAATTTTAAAATATATCTAATAATTTTTAATACAATAAAAAAACATACAATTTGTTCGAGCAGGGTGTTTAGCAAAATTATTATTAGTGATTTTTAATTTTTTATTACTAATTTTAATTATAAATTATAATTTTTTTTAAATATTCATAATTTTTATTATAATTTATAATTATTTTTTTATTTTAATTATAAATTATAATTTTTATTAAATATTTATAATTCTTATTACAACCTACCATCTATAAAATAGTAATATTGCCGAAGACCATTTGAAAAAAATTAAAATTCTTAGATATGCAAAAAGGGGATTTTAATTTTGGTTCAAACGCCTCAGGCAGGCCGGTCAGAACCGACGACGGTGTTTTCCACGACAGAGAAATCTTCCTGGAAAACTACAAAGAAATGACCCGAAGCTTAAAGATCTACGTTTATCCTCACCGGCCAAACGACCCCTTCGCCAACGTGCTCTTGCCGGCGGCTTCAACCCCGGGGGGAAACTACGCCAGCGAGGGCTTCTTCAAGAAGTCGCTCATGAAAAGCCACTACGTCACCAAGAACCCCTCCGAAGCAGACCTCTTCTTCCTCCCATTCTCCATCGCCGCCATGCGCCACGACCGGAGAATCGGGGTGGCCGGAATCCAAGGCTTCGTCAGAGACTACGTCGGCAACGTCCGCCGGAGCTACCCCTTCTGGAACCGGACCGGCGGGGCGGACCATTTCTACGTCGCCTGTCACTCCATCGGAAAAGTAGCCATGGACAAGGCAGTCGAGGTTAGAGTGAATGCCATTCAGGTGGTGTGTTCCTCCAACTATTTTGTGAGTGGGTATGTGGCTCACAAAGATGTTTCGTTGCCTCAGATCTGGCCAAGACAAGGGGATCCTCCGCGCGTTGAACCATCAAAAAGGTAACCGCTAATTATGTCAGAATGAACATCCCCTCCATGCAATTCTTACTTTCTTACACAAAGCATTAATTTTTTTTTGTCATACAATTCTTGTAGAATGCATTGATCTAACAGTTATAGCACAATATGTTGCACAATGCATATTTGTGCAACACATAACTGTTAGATCCAGTGCAATGGTTTTAAGCAATGCATCCATCTAACAGTCATGTGCACAATATGTTGCACAATGCATATTTGTGCAATACATGACCGTTAAATCTAGAACAAGATTTTAAATTGTGGTATAAGAATTGGTATCGGTAGGGTTAATATGATTATGTATCGATTGATATCGGATAGTATCAATTGATATATTAATTGAAAATCCAAACTACCCATACTTATCGATCAATACAGTACGTGAGGAACAATATTTAAAAGCTTGATCTAGGGATAAAGCTAGGATTTCGTTTGGAGGGGGGACAAAGACAAGTCTACGCACAAATTAGGGCTAATAATGCAAATTATATTTAATTTATGAAAATACGATAACATTCATTTAAGTATTAATGAAAATATAATATTAACAAAATGCTATCAAAAAAATCTTTTTCTAATACATATTAACTATCTCACTGAGTCGTAGTTTTCTATCAAAGTAGAACTCGGCAACTTCTCATATCACAAAATCTATCGACAATTGAATTTGTCCTAAATTTTTAATTGAGTTCTCTTTTCAATGTACACAATTGAAGCGTTTGCAAGAAAATTATCTTTCATCTTATTTCGAAATTTAGTTTTGCAATGTAAATTGGAAGCATAAAGTTAGCCAATTTATAAAGAAGTGAGGAAATATCTGACTAACTATTTTTAGTATTTTATATTACACTATATTAAATAAATAAATAAATAAATATAAAGTGAAGAAAAGAGAATGCAAGTAAATAAATATAGCAATATAGATAGTTCAATTCTTGAAAAGGAGGACCAACCTATTGTGGGAAAAAGTTAGCCTAGGTACAAAGGAGAGTGGCCATGGCCCCACTTGGTCTAAGGCCAGCTTCATCCTGGTTAGATTATGCATTGCACAATAATTACATATTAGAGAACTCATCCTCACATACTTTTAAAGAGAATTATCAATTATTAAAGATTTTTTTTTAAAATCAAATTTCAAATGGGATAAGGGTTCTCTTCGGTCCAAGAATGGACCATATCAGTTTTGAGCTTTATTTCGTATCAAAATGGTTTATTTTGATGATTCTAACTGTTCATTTATTATTTTTGATGTAAAGATTAATTATCTATGGAAAAAATAAGTTAGTTAATTGCATATTAATTTTCACAATTGTATTAAAAAATGAACGTATATTTGATTAATTTAATATTTTACATAGATAATTTATAAATTAAAATAATTAAATAAACTATTTAAATAATTAAATTAGACACATTTTGTGCCCAAAATTAGACTGACTATAACCAATTCAATCTCTCTAAAAATTAGAGACAAGCTAAATAAAGGGTTCATTGATGGGACTTCTTCATAACAATTAGCCACAAACATGGAAGTTTCATTACACATTTGAAATGTGGAGAACTTGAATTCTTGCACAAAGAAGTTGTCTTCATAGTTTACATGACAGCTCCCAAACCCACTTGCCACAATGTGTCAAGTGGCAACTCCCAATGATGCAAGAATCAATTATTTGATACTATTGTGTTCTAGAGATAGATTTAGTCTTGTTTGGTATTTTTAAAAAGTCAATTTATTTTAATCAAAAATTAGCTTTTAATCTAGACTATTTGACATGTTTAAAAAATTCACTATTTTTTTAATTTTATATTCAAGAAAAAAGTAATAGATCTTAAACACTCAACTTTTTTGGTGAATAAAATGACTATAATATTTTTAATTAAAAAGTCAAATCTATTCTAAAAATAGAAAAAATCGTGCATTATGTCAAACGCTACAATTTAAAAACAAAAAGTAGGAATATATTAGATATTTTAACAAAAATACAAAAAGAGATATGACCACTTGATATAGAGCAATTATTGATGGGGAGAGGGGAAACAAATGAGGCAAAAGAGGGTTTTTCATAGGGAAAGAAGCCGTTGACAGCTCAAAATGGTCTCAAAGGATAGAAAGCCAGGGGAGGGAGGGGTAGAGGGGGCCCAAAAAAGCTTTGTGGATCAAACCCAAGAAGAAAGCAGGGGAGGGATAGCAGAAGCCTCAGAAGAGCTAGCAAGTCTTTTAAGCCCAATAGAGGGGCGTGTATATAGCCCACAAGCATAGCTGCACATGAAGGAGTTACTAGATTGCCAAGAGGACATAAGTGGCTGGTTAGCTGAAAAAGTAACAAAGGTGGCCCGAAAGAAGAGCAGAAGATTAAAGACTATATTTGAGCTGGGATATCCACAAGTAAGAAAGAGAACACAAAGAAGAAATGGAAAGCAAGGCAAGGAGAGAAATGGTGTGAGTGAAATATCAGGGACGTTAGTATCAACGACAGGTATAATAAACATAAACAAGCTAAAAAGGAAAGAGGCACAAAAAGTAGTGGACCTTGGTAAGAAGATTGGTATAGAATTTAAAGGAAATGAGAAAAGTATAGTTGAGAAGCTAGCAGGCTTAGAGCAATTAAGAAGAGCCAATTATGACAGCTACAAGGGGCATGCTCAGCCTTGAGCCATGCCTGCCATACACATAAGGGGAGTACCAGGTGAGTTATGGGTATAAAAATGCTGATATGGAATGTAAGGGGTCTAGGCAAGTTTGGATGGTATCAATGGGGGCAACTTAGGTATCTATCAGACCACAACCCACTCTTATGGGAATCAGAAACACTTGATTGGGGACCTAAGCCTTTTCGATTCTTTGATGTATATCTAGATCAGCCAAATTTTAGCAGCATGGTAAGGGAGGCTTGGAACAAAAATTCCTTTGATGGATGAGGATGATATGTGCTTTTTAGGAAAATGCAATTTGCTAAGCAGGCCTTCAAAGAATGGAGAAGAACTGGGGCAGGAGACATGCAGGAGCAAATCAAGAAGACCAGTGAGGAAATTGACAAGATATATCTAATATCAGAAGAAAGACAACTATGGGAGAAAAAAAAAGAAGTAAAGATAAATTTTGAAAGCAAAGCTCTAGGAGGTATGTACATGGAAGTAAACGAGTTGGAGACAAAAAGCAAGAATCAATTGGATAAATTTTGGACATCAAGACACTAATTTCTTCCATGTAATAGCCAAAAAGAGGTACAAAAAAAACTATACAGGGTACAAAAAGAAAGGAGACAAAATCCTTGAGAAACCAGATGACGTCAAGAGAGAAATTCAAGGGCATTTCAGTAGAAGCTTCAAAGAAGAACTGTGGAATAGACCAAAGATTAATGGCAACATGATAAAGAGTTTGACAAAAAGCCACAGAGAGATACTAGAGATGCCATTCATGGAAGAGGAGGTATCAAGAGCAGTGAGTGACTAGCTGTAGGGGTAACAAGGCACCGGGTCCAGATGGTTTTAATTTCAACTTCATTAAGAAATTTTGGTCGATGCTAAAAGAGGAGGTGATGAGATTCATGAAAGAGTCCCACTTGAATGGCAAACTGTTAAAATGATTATATGCACCATTCCTAGAATTAATTCCAAAAATAGAAAGCCCTCAAGGATTGGATGAGTACAGACTAATTAGTCTAGTGGGATCCATTTGCAAAATCTTATCCAAGACACTAGCAAATAGACTGAAAGGAATAATACATGAGGTGGTGGATGAAGTGCAAACAACATTCATTAGTGGAAGGCAAATTCTGAATGGAATTACGATTGCAAATGAGATTGTAGATGAGTGGAAGAAAAAGAAGGAAGGATACATTGTAAAAATTGATTTTCAAAAAGCTTAAGATTGTGCCAATAGATAATACATCACTGATATGATGAGAGGCCTCGGACTTGGGGAGAAGTGGATAAGTTGGATAAAGGAATGTATGACAACTACAACTCTTTCTGTCTTGGTTAATGGCTCAGTGACTAAAGAGTTTGGAATGGAGAAGGGCATAAGGCAAATGGATCCAGTATCTCCCTTTCTTTTTGATATGGCTGTAGAAGGATTAAACAATATGATTCAAAAAGCAAGGGAGCTGGAGCTAATTAAAGGGTGAAAATTGGAAACTCGGGTTTAAGGATCTCTCATTTATAATTTGCGGATGATATAATCTTTTTTTGCAACAATGATGAAGAAGGAGTAATGAACATCAAAAGGCTTATGAGGTATTTTGAATTAGTCTTAGGGTTGAAGGTAAATTTTCACAAAAGCATTTTATGTGGAGTAGCTGTTCCAAGGAGCCAGATGCAGGAACAAGCAGAGAAGCTGTGTTGTAGGGTTGAACAAATCCCTTTCAAGTATTTGGGAATGCCAGTTGGAGATAATCCTAAGTGCTCCAAGACACGGGAGCTTATAATTGAAAGCCTAAGGAAGAAATTGAAGAACTAGAAGAGATCTTATCTCTCAAAAGGTAGAAGACTGGCCCTGATTAAGGCAACCTTAAGTAATTTACCAGTATATTTCCTATCTATTTTCAGGATCCCTGCTAAGGTTAAGGCCATAATTGAAAAGTCATAAAGAAGTTTCTTGTGGGGGAAGGACGAAAACGAAAGGAGAATTCATTATGTAACATGGGAAAGGGTATGCAATAGCAAGGATTAAGGGGGTCTCGGGGTAGCAGATCTAGCCCTTAAGAATGAGGCACTCATTTCAAAGTGGTAGTGGAGGTTTGGGAGAGAAAAGTCTACACCATGGAGAAGGGTGTTATGGATAAATATAAAGAAAATGGGAAGGAATAGTATGCACACCAATTGCCTTTGGTCATGGTATCACAAATATGGAAAAGGATAGTTGTTATGAGTGGAGAAGAGAGCATAGTAGGCAAAGTGCCAAGGGATAACTTAGCAATAGCAATTGGTGATGGGAAGCTCACAAATTTTTTGATAGATGCATGGATGGGAGAGAAACCATTAAAGGAAAGCTAATTAGACTCTTTGTCGTACTAATTGATAAGGAGACATCTCTTGCAACAATGGCTTCAATCGTGGAAGTTCAGGACAAATATGAATATGGAAGATTCAAATTGTTCAGAAGAAAGTTATTCCAATGGGAGCAATCTATGTGACAGGAATTAGTGCAGAGGCTGGTACTGGTTAAATTGACTAAGGGAAAGAGGGACATAATGATTTGGAAAGTGGGGAAGCAAAATATTTTCTTGGTGAAATCAATTTGCGGCAAGCACAATTGCAGACAAGGGAAGGGAGTGGACCGAGTAAGCATTATATGGAAGACAATGGCTTCCCTATGAAGCATTTTCTTCTGCTGCTAAGCAAGCTTAAGATGAATCTCAACCAGAGATTTGCTAAGTAGATGGGGTGTAATCCCATAAACATGGGAGACAAACTGTGTAATGTGCCAACGAAGCGCAGAAACAACTGACCATTTGCTCATAACATGTAGTGAAGCGTGGAAGGTCTGGTCGGCAATTGTGCACTGGTGGAGATTGTCATGGGTGTGCCCAAACAACATCAGAAGGGTGATTGCATGGTGGATGGCAATGCCGAGCAAGATTATAAGCAAGAAGATATGAAGAGCAGCCATGTTTAAAGTATTATGGTCAATTTGGTTTGCAAGGAATGACGAAATCTTCAAGGGAGATTTTGTATGTCCAAAATATTCAACTAATTTAAAAAATATCAAAATACACAATAACTTCTGTTAATTGATTCAGTTATCAATAAATTTTAAACATATAATCTCTACAATGATTTCTATTAACTGATGCAGTTATTAAAAAATATGTATTGCAAAAGTACAGTATGTGCACATTGACTAAGTACATATTATATAAAGAGTTGCTAAATATACAACCTTTTGTTATGTGATACATAAACACCATTTAATAAAAATTAATATTATTTAAAAATTAAATAATATATGTAGAATCTCCTTTGTAAGAAAAATTATTTCATGTTACCTATAGCAATGTTCCAAATTTATCTAGGCCACATATTTGATCTATATAAAAAGTTGTGACACTCATGCAAATGTTTTGGTGAAGATGTATGGCATAGAAAAATTACTCATATATAGAGAATTCCAAGTAATTGTTCTATAAAGTTTGTCACTAAGAGTCCGATTGACAATTAGCTTAATTTTTTTTTTTTGCGTAGTAAGTTTTTTATTTTTTATTTAAAGTGAACAATTTTATCATTTTATATATTTGATAGTAACAATTATGTTTAGTTGGTTGTGGTGGTAAATTAGTTATGAATAAAGAGTATTATTATATTTTAAAAATGATAAAAATTTGAATAAAATATTTTGAAAGTTTGTATTTTGATTTGATTTTTTATCTTTTTAGCTTTTTGGTCTTTTTGTTAAACGGGCAACTTTATTTATTTATTTTTTTTTTACATTTTTAACAAACAAAAAAAAAAAAAAAACAAAAAATCAAATTTGCCCAGGACGCAATAATCACTATTATTGTTTTGTGCTTGGACGAACACTTATATATAACTCATTTTGGCTTCACCTCAAATTATATTCCAGGAAGAGGCTGGCCTTCTTCGCCGGAGCAAGCAACTCCCTGGCACGTAAAGAGCTGGTTCAGGTGTGGAGAAAGGACTCGGAGATCTTCGCCCACTCCGGCCGGCTGAAATCGCCGTACGCGACAGAGCTTCTAAAGAGCAAATTCTGCCTCCACGCGAAAGGCTACGAAGTGAACACAGCTCGCATCGGTGATGCGCTCTTCTACGGCTGCGTGCCGGTGATCTTGGCCGACCACTACGACCTCCCGTTCGCCGACGTGCTGAACTGGAAGAGTTTCTCGGTGGTGGTTGCGACGGCAGACATTCCGTCGCTGAAGAAAATACTCCAGCGGATAGACGCCGACGAGTACGCCAGGCTGCAAAGCAATGCGTTGAAGGCGAGGGCGCATTTCCGGTGGCACGATTCCCCGATCGAGTACGATGCGTTTCACATGGTTATGTACGAGTTGTGGCTCAGACGAAGTCATGTGAGCGTCCCTAGCTTTTAATGTTTGAAAATATTATTGACATTATTTGCTCAGGGACACACGTACATGTACATGGATAGGTTGACAATAATATCTCATTGTAATTTTCATAAATTATATACAAAATCAATTTGGGTAAATTTCACTGACCCCCCGAGGTTTCTGACAAAAATAGTAACCTCCCATGTAGTTTTAAAAATTGCACTAACACCCTATTAGATTTGATTTTAACATCAAATAGACTTTAACCGTTAAAATTTTCGTTCAATTTAACGGAAACCACAAAATCGCCCTCAAAACCGCCATTCCCGTCCAAAACCACCCCCCAAAACCAAAACCCTCGGCCCCCCCCACCCCCGGCG
>JAULJZ010071385.1:0-13067 GCA_032270985.1 Heliamphora pulchella | reverse complement strand
AAATTACTAAATACAAAAATAAGTAACATAAAATTTAATTTATTAATTTATTTTTATTTTTAAGTTTTTTATTTTGACAAAAAAATTAATTATATTTTTGTATTTAGTAATTTTTTATTTTTTAATTAAAATTTTTTAAATAATATTTTGTAATTAAACAAAAAAATAAAAATAAAAAACACTATTTTGAACAGTGTTTTAATCAGAAGTTAACTGAAGTTAACTGTTTGGGTCTAAGTGTTACAAAAATAAAAATATAAAAAATGTACGTAAAATTTTAGAGAATAAAAAATGTGTCAGTGTTATTACCTTAAAATGTAAAGAGCAAGTATAATTTACCCAAAAATAAAAGTTAAAAAGGAAGAGTAAATTAATAAGTGAAATGTCAGAAATGGGGCCTCGTGAATTGGGGTTTTGGAGCGCTCTGTTTGGGTCAGAAAGATCGTACTACCAAATTATTGCTCCCTGTTGAAATTACCATTAAAGCCTTCTCTTGTGATAATTTTTGTTCCTTTGTGGGTGTGGACCCCTGAAAAAAAAAGGGAAAGAATTTCGTTTAAAATCGAAATGTCAAACAAATAAACAAAGGGCATGTTTGGTTGAGACATTATTAGAGTTGAATCGGATTATAGTGCTGTTTGGCATTATTGAAAGTAATAATTTATAAATTATAGTGTGTAGTAAAAATTTTAAGTATTTGATAAAAATTGTAATTTATAGGTGGAATAAAAAAAATTATTATAAATTATAATAAAAATTGTAAATATTTAAAAAAACTTATAATTTATAATTAAAATTAATAGCAATAATTTAAAAGTTGCTAGTAGTAGTTTTGCCAAACACCAGTACTGGCGGTGTTTGGCAGAGTTACTCCTAGTAACTTTTAAGTTTTTGTTATTAATTTTATCTATAAATTATAATTTTTTTTAAACATTCAAAATTTTAATTTTGCTACAAATTATAATTATTATTTTTTATTTCAGCTATAATTTACAATATTTACCAAACATTAACTTCTGCTATAAGATACAATTTATAAGTTTCGAGTTTTAATAATGCCAAACACCTTCGGTATTTATTTGGTAACTCAGTTATTTTTTTTTAAATTCACTTTAAATTAAAAAACAAAAGAGTTAAATTAAAAAAAATTATAATAGCTTAAAGACTAAAAATTTATTTGGTTTAAAATAATTTAGAATAAAAAAGTAATAAGACAATAAATTAAAAAGTTTTAAGTAAAAAGAAGTCATATATTTTTTTTTATTTGAACCTAATTTTATATTCGATATATATTTTGATTGATAGATCTCGAAAAATAAATTTTAAATATATATATATATATATAAATTAAATATGTATAATAAAAATTATGATATTTTTAAAAAGATCGTGCTAATCACTGCCTATTGAACAGTAGTTAATAAGCTAATAAAAATAAAATTTTTCAATATCAAAATATTTTTAAGAGTGGGCCTTCACAAAAATCTATATATTATATACCTATTATTTACCAACTAATGAGCGGTGGTTAGTATTTTTTTTAAATATGTAAAAATATTTTTGATTAATAAATAATTTTTAATAAGCCATGTTCATTTCATTTTTAATAAGCGGTGGTTAGTATAATTTTTAATCGTTTCAAATTGAATTGAATGGTTTTTGGCTTAAAGTTTAAAAAAAGTCATGTTCATTTCATTTGGCAATTTAATTTTTTTTTACTTTTTTGCTTATTAATTTTTACTTTTTTTAAACTTTAAGCCAAAAACCATTCAATTCAATTTAAAGTTAGAAACCAAACAAAGCCATAGTCCAGTGTTTGGTTGAGCTCTTTGCTAGAAATAAGGAATCTCCCATAAAATTTTAACTCTTTAACTTGGGAGTTGGGACTAAATTAATTTCGTCTCATGTGTGAGTTTATTGGTCTCGAAATAAGGGGAGAAAATAATGGTTAAAATTACATATTTTCCTTCCTTCAATAAACTCACATTTAGGGATTGGATCCATCTAATTGGACCTTTTTTAAGTCCAAAAGTTGAGTCATTTCAATGACTTATTATTTTTAATTTATATATTATTATAATAAAAAATTTAAATTAATTATATACCATTAATTGGTTTAATAAATTATATTGTGCATAATAAAATAAATAATAAAATAGACATTATAATTTATTTTTATTAACACAAATGTGAATTATTAAGGTAAGTAACGATTAATTTAATTTTTTATAATAATATATAAATTAAAAATAATAAAATAATCGATTTAGATCATCGAAATAAATCTTTTTTTAATTCAAAAAAAAGTTCAACTAGACTAATCAAGTCCTTAATGAGATTAGAGGGAAGACTCACCCTAGTTTTTATTAGCATGAAAATAAGGGAAAGAAAATAATGATTAAAACTATATAATTAGTTTTGTACAATAAACTCACACCTAATATAGGGTTCTTTAGGAAAGAGAATAAAAATAAATATGGAGAGGCAAAATTTATGAACTAATCCAAAAACACGAAACAGAGAGAGATAAATAATTGGATAAAAAAGAAGACTCATCAATGTTGGGGTATTTGACAGTATAAACACGTAAAATAATAAATTAATAAATCGTCTATAAGAGTACAACCATCCCTTCTAGTTATAACCATCTGATGAAGTTATTATAATTGAGACGAAACTCTTAAAAGATATCATCGGATCATAAAATCTTATCCAAATACCTTGAATAAGATTACAACCATCCCTTCTATTTATAACCATCTGATGAAATTATTATAATTGAGACGAAACTCTTAAAAGATATCATCGGATCATAAAATCTTATCCAAATACCTTGGACTGGTGTTCTACTTCTTGTTGGCTAAGTCACCCTCTGGTTGACCAATGAATACCTAATCCACCCAGGTCGAGCGACTCTGGGTCGCTTGAGCGACTCGAGTAAGTGGGTTCCAGGATGTTTCCTATGATTTGACATAATCATTTCTTTAGCTATTAAGCCACATGTCTCCCAACACCCTGTAAGCGAACTCAGTGTACTGCCATTGATTGTATCTATTGTCTGAGATGTTTTGTTAATTCTATGTGGAACCCTCAATCATATTGTTTGTGCTATGTCTTATTGTCTGTGCCATGGCCTCACAATCTCATGCCTTCATATTCATAGAATTAAGAACATTTTTGCAAATTATTGAATTTAATTTCATTTGACTAATATCAAACTTAACAATTGACTATTTTTTATAAGTTATTTTACTCCTAATCAAACACAATTTGGTATATATAATAAACTACCCCATTACTTTCTTCTATAATAATTTACGTACTAACAATTTAAATATACTATTAATTCCTTAAACTTAGTCTTTGAATCAAACATAGCTAAAACATTATGGAAAATGCAAACTATCGTTTCCTTGGAGTCAATGAATAATAAGTAAATAAAACATAAATATTTCTATAAAGTGTATTGGTTGAGTCATTTACGAGTTAAAAATAAATAATAAAAATTATTAATCTGTAAAATAGCGGTTAAGATCAAGTATCATTTCACAAAGATAAAAAGACTAAATTGTGTTTTTATCTAATCATTTTCTAATTCAATTCACAAGAGTAATTGATTTTCTTCGATTAAATTAGATTCGAATAAGTAAAACAATTTAAACAAGTAGGTTTTCAATAATAAAAAGAGTCTTACAATTTTGGATCCACCTTAACCTCGCATCAAAATATTTTTATCTTGCTTAGGGATTTAACCAGTTGAATCAAAATAGACCCACTATGAATACAAGCCCTAGCAAGTTTTTTATGAACAAACTACGGTTCAAATCTGGCATAGGTTTTCTTTAAATAGCAAGGATCGTTCTTAACAAGTTCGGCACGACTCGTTCAATATAAGTATAATCTATTTTACATTTGAAACACGGAGACTATAAAAATCATTGTATAATCAAGTATTTGCATTCACAAAAGATAAAAACGATAATTCGAAGAGAAAATTAAAATAATTGGTGGAATCACACTTTACAAATTATACAATCATCAACAAGATAAACGAATTCCAAAAGAAATCAAATACAAAATCCAAAAGATGTTCGGTTAGGATATCATTCAAAATCGTAGGAGCGTGAGAAGTTGGCCAGTTATAGTTGAGAAAAACTCCAAGCTAGAATGTGAATTTCATCTTCAGTCTTTTGGAATCGTCGTCTTCTAGCCTCCGGGAACTCTCTTGAGAATCTTCACAACCCTAATTCGTTCTTAGGACTTTCAATTTACAGCCTTCAAAAAAATACATTCTAAACATAAAATAAAAATCGAGTAATTTGGTTGACAAAGTCCATACTTTGTTAACGGCTGTCTGAACTTTTGAAGATAGATTACATATCACTTCACTAGAACGCAAAATCCGAACTTTGTTGACCAAAGCCCAAACTTTACTGAGGCAAATTGCATCACCATGCTCTTTGGATCTCATTTTTCATCTAAATTCCTCATTGGATCTGAAATTATAAACAATACACTACGATTAATTAATAAACTAACAACAACATATTAAATGGCCTAAATGTATAAGTGGAAGTGAAGTCGCCAACCTGAACATTAATTTACATCAAAATAATGTATAGTCTAACATCCAATCTGAACCAAGCTTCGACTTCAAAGTCTAGCAGTTAAAGCACTCAGCAAATGATACTTTCAGATTTGGTGCAAAATATACTCTCATTATGTGTAAGTGGAAGAGTAAAGCTGCTTGCACATGTTTGTACATGAAATACGCTAAGCATGAATGACCGAGTTATGCCATTCATAGGGTCCATTAGATCTTTACATTTAGGTAATGTAGGGTAAGGGACCACAAAGGTAAAAATGTAACTAACTGTTTGAAATGTAAGAAATATATATGATTAATGGAAATACCTTGCATTCAACTCTACATTTATTACATACTTTCACCGTCTTCATTGCTCTTTTATTAGTTTATTTATTTTTATTTATTTTGTAAGCAACAATATTGAAGATGTCTCATTTTTTTAACCCACAACAACCACATAACTGACTTACCTTTTCTTTCTTTCTACTCCATCTTTCGTCTCAAACACTTGGTTCTTCAAATGTACATTTGCATCGTTATCAAACAATATATGAATGAGGGTCACATACAAAAATTAGGTAAACAAGTAGGCTTAACATGGCTTCAAATGATAGATGTTAAAGTGGGAGAAAAAAAAGAAGAAAGAATAGAAGGCATTAAGATTACCAAAATGGTCCAACTTCTTTCTCTAAGGCATAACACAACCTTCTAGAGTTCACAAATGCTAAATCTACTAGTCTGGCATAAGATGTATGCATTCCCAGAACTAAACCAAAGAAAGAATAATGAGCCATTCCAACAATTTTATGTTATTTCAATAAAAGAAGAATAAGATATAAAGTCCTCTATAAAGAATGATTGGCTTCAAAAGCATATTACTAAGGGTTATTAGTCTTCTACAATTCTTCATCAAGGTATCAAACCATGTTTATTCATCAGTTAAATGCACATTCATATGGTTCTTTATGTGCAGAGATAATACTGGACACAAGTGCAAATAGCTAGAAAGTCTTACAATCAAAATTCGAAGAATATTTTACAAGCATACACATCAAAAAAAAATGATAAAATACATATGCTAGCTCTATCACTTAAAGTATGAGTTGAAAATAACTCAACCACTTGTGATATTCTTCATTTTAGTTTTTATTTTTATTTTTATTTTTATTTTTATTTTTATTTTTATTTTTTAATTTGCTAAGAAACAAAAAGAAAATAAAAGTTATTTATTTATTTATTTAAGAAATAAGATTCATCTTCAATAACCTATCTCACCCCTGTACCATGCAAATAAAGTGTCTTCCCCCAACTGAATTGTTAACGTCCTTGGTGATAAAGAAAAATAATAAAAAAGATACATATAGTAGTAGAAGAGAAGGGAAATGGTGTGCCAAATATCCATAGAGCATGAGGTAAGAGGGATTCAATGATATTTAATTGTTTGGCAATCGGTTTTAAGTTAGGTTTTTTTGTCTTTTTACTTAAAACCTAAAAAGCCAATAAGTCGTGTTTGGCAATCCAAGGACTTTTAAACTTTTATCCTTTTTTTTTTACATATTTTTTTAAATATTTTTTTAGAAATATTATAACTTTTATTATAAATACCCGTTTGTTATAAAAATCATATTTTTAAATTTTACTCGTCAAAATCTAGCAAACAAAATCCATATTGAACATAAAATTATCTAAAAAGAATTTTTTAAAAATTATAATAATTTTATACCAAGCTTTTTTTCTTTTAGCTTAAATCCACTTTAAGTCAAGTTTTTTAACTTATTACTTTTTGGATTAAGGTCACTCATACGGTTCATCAAATGAACTTTTTGATTATTTAGTTTAAAGCAATTTTAAACCAAAAACCTAACTTAAAACCAAGTTACCAAACGAGTTGAATGTATTAATAATTAAAGAAAAAAAATTGGGACATTTTGTGCTCCCGCAAGAGTAATTTTATATGATTAAAAATTCTGTAGTCTCGAACAATTTCAATCACACACTAATATTACACATTTAAGGTCCCGTTTGAGATAATAATTTATTTATCTTATTATTATTTAGTTAAATTATTATATTTTTTAAGACTCCTCTCACTAAACGAGCAAGAAAAGTAAATTTTTGTAATCAAAATATAAAAAAAATAAAAATGACAAAAATAAGCCAAAAAACCAATAAATAAAATTTTTTGTTGTTTATTTTTGTCTTTAGTAATCTTTTTTTTTTAACAAAATAAAATTATATTTTTGACTTTTCTCATCATAGCGATTTGAAAAGGTAAAAAACAAGTTCAAAAAAATAAATAAATAATTACATGAATTTTCCCAAACAGGGCCTAGTGCAAGACTTTTAATTCCAAGGCTCTCAATATCTCACTTTTATTTTTGTTGATTACAATGCGACTGTTTCTCATATTGATGAGAGGAAACTTTACCGCGCGGTCCACCAGTTCTGATGTTTGAACGTTTTTTAGATTTATTTATTGTGTAATATAAGTTGAGTTTTTTGTTTATATAAAAAATAAAATTAATTCGATAATTATATAAAGACTTTCTTATGCCTAATTTAGTTTCCTTTTCTAAGTAAAAATTATGACTTTCTAGCTTTTTATTAGAATAGTAGTTGCATACCTTTAATTGAGAATTAGGTCTCTTTATATACTGAAAAATTGAACGTAGATCACATGAGCGTTTAGGTTGAGATAAAGGGGCAATCTCACGCAATTTGAGGGATAATCTTCAAGAATTCGAAGTATCATGATTCTCGAAACCAGTTCTGCATAAATAGCCGTCGAAGCCATCTTTTGAAGTATCTAGAAAAAGTCGATTGGTCAATTTGTCTACTTACTCTGCGATCGGCATTAGTAATCAACCACGGTGAGTATTGATTTGAGCGGTTCGACTCTCAGGTAGGCACACAATCAACCTTCTTACTAACTAGCTCGAGCTAAACTTGTCGGTTAGCTCTCGCAATTGATTAGGTTGTCATTTAGTTTTTCGATTGCACTACTTATCAAGTATGATGGCATTTGCTTAATTAATTTTTTCTCACAATTATACTTATTGTTCATTTATTTTAAAATAAATATAACATAATTACATAGTTATTAATGTCTAAATAATTTAATTTTTTATATAAATAATTTACTCAGTAGATTCTACGCAATAAATAAACCCAATTATAAAATACTTTTGAAAACCCTTTTTTTGTTTTTCTCAGCCGTTGAAGACGTTTCGCAAGCCATATATTTATCTGTCCCTCCACGTTATTGCCTAATACGTTGCGGGTATTTGACATTGTTAATATTAATAATTTGTAAATTTTAATTTGTAATAAAATTATAAATATTTAATAAATATATTAGATTATAGCTAAAATAAAAATAAAAATAAAAAATAAATAAAAATAATTTATAATAAAAATTGTAAGTATTTTAAATTAATTATAATTTATTATTAAAATTAATAAAATAAAAATAGAGATTAACCCAAAAAACAACGGCAAACGTCCCTTTTATACAATGCCCTGGAGTGTCAGCTCTTCATGGGAATCTGAGCTTCTTGAAAGAATGAAAAACCATCAATTTTTTAATTAATGGCTTACCTTACCTACTAAACACCAGTAATAATTCCATTGTTTCGAACACGATATTATTTATATGATATTTTTATTTAATTATATAATAAAAAATTGTTTATATAGTAAAATATTAGTCCAATCTTATTTGGTAAAAAACAAAAATAACTTATTTAATATGTATCAAATATTTTTTATTTATTAAAAATATTATATAAATAATGTTACATAATACTTTAAAATTATTCAATAATTTTCCATTAATCACAACCCTTTGGAAAACTGAAGAAACGGGATAATAAAGACGAATTAGCATTCAGCTGCACCTCCCTAGGTCCTCGTGAACTACATATTTTATACGTATATATATATATATATATTACTGTAATTAAATTATTGTACTAAGTTAATCTATTAAATAATATGACACAATTATAAGTATTGCAGCAAAAATGTTTACATAAAATTCTATTTAGGTGTTGTTTGACATTGCTAAAATTAGTAGTTTATGAATTATAGTTTATAGTAGTTTATGGATGGTAGTTTATAGTAAAAATTGTAAATATTTGCAAAAAATTGTAACTTGTAATTGAAATAAAAAAATAGTTATAACTTATACCAGAAGTTATAGATATTTTAAAAAATTATAATTTATAATTAAAATTAATAATAAGAAATTAAAAGTAATTAAGAGTAACTTTGCCAAACAACTCTTAATTCAACGTTTGTAAGTGGGTTAGATCATTTGAAAATTTAATTTAGTACTTAATGCTCCTGAAGCAAGTTAATTTTGGAGTTTTAAGTTCACAACCATTTAAGTGTATTTAATGATATTTATCACTTTTTGTTAATGTTTTACGGGATGAATTTTGTTATGTGCACATATTGATATGCAAATTTAAATAAACTCTTTTCACCTGTGGTGAATTCTGCATAATTGTAAGATTCGTCTCATATAAGAATATGTGTTAAGGAACTTAGCAGCTCAGTGGTCTTAATCTTATAAGGCTCCTCACTCGGTCAGCGGTTCGAGTCCCCCAAACCCCCTTCTCCCTCTCCTTCCCTCACCTCCCCGCTGCCCTGTATTCCCCATCAAAAAAAAAATTATATATATATATATATAAGAAGATGTATTTAAATCTATGCTCGTTATCTCTATAATTAGCGTTTTTGTTATTCAGTTTGTGAATACTTGTAATTTAATAATTTGAGTAAAATATTGTTTCAAGAGTATTAAATAATTGTTCCATTGTAATTAAGGAGTAATGACCCCCACCTTTTGAATTAGGGAAGTGAGTTTTTGCTCTTTCGTACTAAAATATTTTTTTAATTTAGGGGGGTGTCTGTCAAAGCTACAAGTTTAGCTTTCTATTATTAATTTTAACTATAAGTTGTAAATTTTTTCAAACATCCACAATTTCTGTTACAACATGTTACTATTTTTTTTTTAATTTCAACAACAAGCTCCAATTTTTACCTAACACTCACTGTTTGTACTACAAGTTACAATCTATAAACTACTAGTTTCAGTAATACCAACACCACCTATATTAAATAAAATTACATTCATATGCTTATATTTTATAATTTCTTGTGTGCATTTGAAAAAGGTAATTCAAAATTATAAAATACATGAGTATTTTTTAAATTTTACCTAATGAAGATACAAAAATAAAGTTTGAGTATAAAAATCACTTTTCTCTGAAATGTTGTTGCTTTGAAAAGTCTGTGGGCTTGTTTGAGGAGGATGGGCTGGACCCGTCACCAAGCCCAAGCACTAGGGGCTAGGTAAGATTTCTTAGAGTTGTTTGGTTAAAGGATTCGTGGAATAAATATAGAATATTATGTTTAAAAAATGCACCGATCTCATATATTTTTTAGTTCGTTGCTTGGCCAATCAATTTTAGTCTAGAGATTATTCTATTTTAACGAGTTTATACCGAATATATGAAATTAAATAAAAAAATTAATACCTCTTTCATAGAATTTCAACAATTTCTCCCGCTCCTCAAAAGCCCACGGGAACGGAGTTACTGTCAAAATCAATTTCTATTTATCCAATTGTTTATGTCATGATAATTAAATATAGATATTTTTTTTACCCGTTAAGATAGTTCAGCGGTTTAAAGTCATCACTAGAACAAGTCGTAAACTCAAAGTCATCACTAGA
Source organism: Heliamphora pulchella (assembly GCA_032270985.1). Classification (NCBI taxonomy): domain Eukaryota; kingdom Viridiplantae; phylum Streptophyta; class Magnoliopsida; order Ericales; family Sarraceniaceae; genus Heliamphora; species Heliamphora pulchella. The sequence continues at coordinate 2,739 of JAULJZ010071385.1, read as the reverse complement.
ACCAATCGTAAATTCAAAGGTCTTCTATTCGGCTTCTGCTGAAAGCGCCCAAACTTAACCGATACTTGTAGTTTGCAAATAATTACAAGTATCCGAAAATTTACGCTTTAAGGGTGGATTCAAAGAACACTGCTTGAAGTGATTCTTTTGTCATAATAATAATAATAATAATAATAATAATTTTTTAAGATATAACTTATCTCTCAATATCCTATTCATAATTATATTACATAACTTATATATTACATAATCTTATTACATCATATCTTCTATTTTGGAACTAAATTAAACATTGTCTCCCAATCATTTTAGGTCAACTGCATTTAATACTTTTTATTCATTTTGTTCTGCAAATGGCTATATATTCAATTAAAGCTAATAATTTCATATCACTTTTCAAAACATGCCATGTTAATTTGAACTTTTCCATTGGTAACATCCCCTCTTACATCAATAGATGGACTAGTAGACTTCTTCAAATTACCACATTAGTAGGCTACTTGGGGCATTACATTCCCTAGCATTTCCACTAACAATAATCGTATCACTATTAACAATAATCGTATCACTCTTTCTAATCGTTGCATCTTCTAATCTCCCTTATAACCAAACCACTCAAATTTATTATTATTTTTAATTTATCTTCAATTAGTGCCATCCATACTATTTGGCAAATGATTCCATTCTAAACTCTTTCCTAATCTTATCATTACATCGTCATATCCTCGTCTCAACATCTATTTTATTTACATGTTACATCTAGGCTGTCCAACACTCTATATAACATTACACTCCAAGTAAAGAAAATGACATTTTAAAGTCATTGGGTATATACTTCAGTAAAGCAAAACCTACAACCATACGCGTGCCAGGGAATGGTTTTCACTTGTTAGCTGACATTGTTATAACTAAACTTGGAGGACAATGGTGGTGTTTAGTATTGATGAAACAAGTAACTTATAAATTGTGAATTGTAGCAAAAATTGTGTTTGATAAATATTATAGCTTGTAGCTGAAATAAAAAAAAATAGTTATAAATTGTAACAGAAATTATGAACGTTTAAAAAAACTTGTAACTTATAACTAAATTAATAGTAAAAAGCTAAAAACTACAACAGTAGCTTTGCCAAGCAATTTTCTTATACCATATTTGATGGCTATAAAACAAGGACCCAAGAATTTCTAAACCATGAAAAAAATAAGATTTTATTTCATCAATGATTTCTTTCATTGTACATTTCTAACAAGGACAAAGGGAATCCCTATAAGATCACAAGTAGGGAAATAAATTATGTCATATTCTAAGTTAGTATCAATGTACCTACTTCTGCTGGCCTTTCTTCCTTTCTTGTTCTTCATCCAGAAATATTAGCTTCCAGTTAGTGCCGGATCACGACCATTGACACAAAAGCAAAGTCCCACAACTTGATCTTTCTTTATGCCCAAGAGTGCTGTCTAAAATTCAGCCTCCATTGAATGATGCTTTTGCTTTTTTTTTTTTTTTGTGGCAAACTAGTTGGGTAAGTTACCACTTAACTGAAATTAGTTGAATAGCTGACGCAGCTAACCATAACCAGTAGTTCTCCTTCATTATCTCAAACTTGTATCCATGGATTGAGATGAAACCTTTCGATAGCAATTATATTGACCAAGCAATGAAATATCATTGGGAGACAGCATCATCGCACCAGTACTCAAATAGCTTCGAGCAACACGTACCCTGCAATATATTATTGTGAAACTATACTCAGTGAAATCCATCACGTGCTATAAGCTTTTAGCATTTTAGATGTTACAGGAATGCCATTTTGACATGACGAGCACATACCTCTTTTGTTTCGTCTTGTCAATGCTTTGTGATAAACGGGAGGCTTCTGTTCTTGAGATCTGGCTCAACGAAGAGAGGTACTCATAGAATGCATCACCTTTTGTGGCTAAGTATGACCTTGATGGAACTATGGACTGAACTATAGAGCATAGATGTGAGTCCAATTCACTGCACCACAGGCACGAAGAAAATGCACTTATAGTTATATCAATGTTTAACATATAACAGATTTTCAACAAGTTGAGAAGGAAAAGAGACTCAGACTGGAAACAGAATATTAATACCACGATGCCTCAAGCTCTATGGGAAGTTACATCATTGACCGAATAACAAACACAAATAGACGTGTGTTATTATTATTTTTATGTTTTAGAACTTGACAACCTTCTGACACTAGCATACACACTTCTATCATTGAGCCAAAAAAAAAAAAAAATGAAACGCATCACAGTTGGAGAAAACAATATTAGGAGAAACAATGATAAAATAAAACATTATGGATATATATACATGTATCATTTCTATATTTCCATCCCGTGCATAACCTACACCCTCATGCCAAATTGATTGTCTTCCTTTCTATTTGCAACTGGCCCAAAATGAATATCACAATAGAGAAGTCAAAGCAATTATTATGTTACTACTGCCAATCTAATCTAAAAGAATATGGTGTGATCATGTCGAGCACCAACAAAAGTCAGAGACCGGTGCTTATTTTTATTACTATGTTTTACAACGATACACACTTCCAACACTTACATACACACATTCATCATTTAGAGACACAAGAAAAAAAGACAACACATCAGACCTTTTGAGAAAAACAATAACAGGACATAGAATGATAAAATAAGACATGATGGATATATATATATATATATATATATATATATATCTATATATATCCACAC
>JAULJZ010071374.1:0-13067 GCA_032270985.1 Heliamphora pulchella | reverse complement strand
GTAATTTATTTTTACTATTTGGTCAAAATAATATATATATATATATATATATATATATATATATATTCATGAATTTTATGCTAGTTTACACGTATCTCAACTAATTTTTGAAAAATTAATCTTACTGTCTATTAACAAAAAATCTAATTAAAATTGAAATAAAGCTTTATATGTGAAGAAATTGTGAAGAGAAAATAACTGTATATCAAACTGTATAATATATGGCATATTTATAGGCGAATAAAGCTAAGCAATAAAGGAAATACAATAAATACAGATAATGAAATAAAATCAAATCAAACTAAAATAAAATTAGAATCAGAATAATATAATGTAATAATCTAATATTCTAACAATATGAATTAGTCCCAAAAATCAAAAAGCATCCTTGAGACAAATATATTTTAAGTTTACTTTCCTTATTCTCAACCTAACTAAAAAAAAAGGTGAAAATAATGGCATTTCACTTTATTTTCTTTTTAAGTATAGCATAATAATAATCACCATGAATATGAAGTAGAGCGGAAAAGATATCATCATCTTTGGTTTAAAGGGAGGGCAAAAAGGAACCCTGGCCCGCACGAATGAGAACTCTCTATAATATAATTATTATGTAATGCATTGATTTAGTTAGGTGTATATTTGTATTAACTCATATAATTAGTATTTTATTTATATGTATTTGAATTGTGCTAAAATCATAAATTCATAAAAAAATTTAATACATAAAGGATTTTTGTTTACTAAAAAATAACATTTTTTGTTCAGATCGACATCGACATCGACATCGGCATATTAAATGCAATAGAGAGAAAGTTCAATGTCTCACTTTAGGATTTCATTATAATTTTAATGGCCAAACAAATCAAGAAACTTTGGTAAGAAAATACAGAATCAAAGAATAAAATAAAATTTTATTAATTTTCGTAAAATATAAACAAAGATTACGAGAAAAAAATACCGCTACTCGTCTACAGTTATTCGGTAAATGTTGAGAATTTTTCCTTGAAAATCCTTGAAGAAAGAGAACCATCTACATTACGCTACCCCTAATGCATAAATAAAAAATAAAAAAAAAGATAAAAAATTCGTTGTTGATTGATGAAGTTGGTGTCCTTACAATGCATACAATACAACTATTTATAAAATTTCATAAATAATTTATAATAACCACTGGTAATTTCTAATAACTACTCTAAATACAAGATTGAGTCATACGATACCAAGCGTCCATTCTTCAACTTTCATTAACCGTCGGTCTTTTTTTGGAGGACCACTTGTCATCATTAGCAATATTATATTTGGGCATTTTAAATATAATATTATTTTTTATCAAGCCTTCACAAAATATAATACGCTATTTAGATATTAAAATTATTTTCTTTTAAGCCTATAAATATTGACGAGTTTTAAATAGAAAATATTATTCTCGACAGAAAAATATTAATTATGGTGTAAGCAGTTTTATAATTATATGGGGTTAAAATTTTAGAATTTGTCTATAAATAAGAATCTTATCATTCTAGTTATTGTATGGAGAGTTGAATCAAAAGAGGTAAAAATATAGGAAAAAGTAAAAAAATACCAAGGGTACCAGGGACACTTTTGAGCGAAGAAACGGGATTTAGTTAGGGGTTCGAATTGTGGGTGTCGAATTTTAAGATATGTTTGGTCTCATAATTGTACATTATACGATTATAGTGGATTCTCTCTCTTATCCGTGAACATAGATAAATTGTAACAAATCGCATATATACTTACTTGATTTTCTCTTTGATGTGTGCATGAATGTACCTTTTTTTATGTTCGGAAATTGGTGATTAAATTTTAACAAATTAAACGTTATGCATTACACAATGCATTATATAATATATATTTTTATAATACATAACTGTTGAATTATACTTTGTACATTAATTATACCGTAGACAATCCATTCTCGGCCCGGACCACCACAGAGCATCGTGCTTGTGCTTGCCAGTTTGGTCAGTTTGGTTGAGTGCGTCCTTATTTGGATTGGGCCCCATGTCACCTGATTGTCCCTCTCGTCCATCTGGACCATCCATTTGTTCTTATTAACCACAGAATCTGATTTATTGTTCTTATTATCCGTTTCGTTTGATACGATTTTTTATTAACAATTTAATTTTAATTTTAAATAATTAAGATTTATTCATTATAGTTCAGTTCTCAATTTAAATTTTTAAAAAATTGTATAAAATCAAATCAATTCGTTACTTAATTTTGTTAATTACATTTATATTAATTATATTCTTTAACTTGCCTCTTCTCTTTTGCTTTATTTTTGTCTTTTATAATCTATTTTTTTAATTTTTTTAATAATATTGTAATATTGTAACATTAGACAATTCATAGACTAAAAAATGATAAAATCATAAAGAGATAAAATATAATGTATAGCTAATAGATATAAAAATATATTTTTATAATTATATAAAATAAGTCATAAAATAAAATATAAATTAAAATAACATAAAAAAGAATGAACAAACAAATGAATAGGAAAAAAATAATTTAAATAAATGTACAAAATTTTTAACATAAAGTAAACAATAAATATTGAGTCTTAGTATTGTAATTTCAAATTGAAATCAAACTGTTCCTTATTAGTTCATTTCTCTTCTATAGTATTTATGGTTAAACATCGGGTTTTTTTTTATAGTACCACCACTGCTGTCAATGTCACCATTACTACCACAACCACAGTCACTCGTGCCACTGTTTGCTTGCCGCCACTAACACCACCACCGAAAAATGACATTTTTTTAAATTAATTTTAATCTTATAAAATAAAATATTTTATAAAAAAAATCTTACATTATTTTTATCCAAAAAAATACTAAAAAATAAGTAAAATATTTTAATAAAAAAGCATTTTATGTTCAAAACAAATGGAACCTAAATTTAAAATCGAATATATTTGAATCGCGAAGACTTTACGAGACGGGCAATTCACCTCAATTTTTTTTCATCTTCCTCGCAATAATGCACAATTATTTTGAAAAGTTATGGAAGCACATGGAAGGTTTGAGATGAAATCTTTCAAAAAAAAAAATATTCATATAAAAAATTATTTTAATCACATTTTAATAGCTATAAAAATGAAATGTATTTCTATTTCACAAACTTGAATCTCTTTTATTTTTTAAATAAGTGTGTTTTGATTATAAATTATGACATTTAATTAATTATTACAATAAATAACTTTATTGGATGAGTATTACAATATGGTGATGTTTGGTATTGTTGAAATTAATAACTTATAGATTATAACTTATAGTACATTGTGAATATTTGACAAAAATTATAACTTGTAATTAAAATAAAAATAATAATTATAATTATAACAAAAGTTGTAAGTATTTAAAATTGATTGTACCTTATAACTAAAATTAATAGTAAAAAAACTTTACCGAACACCCCATATGAAGAGAACGAATCATATTTTGATGGACCACACCCCAACCTCACCTAAATCCGCACATGGGTGGAGAATAAAAGAAATTCCATAGACATGCCGCGATCGCGCATTCATTTTATTCTTAAAAAGGAGTATGAATGAAAGAATATTCATTTCATTTATACTTTGTTTGGTAAGGGTTTAAAGTTTAATTTTTTGTATTTTAACTAAAAATTAAAAAAATGAAAAGGTTTTATTTGGGAATTCAAAAGCTTTTAATTTTCTTTTTTTTTTTTTGCTCTTTCACGTAAAAAGAGAAAAAAAACACACAAGTGATGAATCAAACCTAAGTACAATGAGGAATTTTCTTTTTGGTTAAGTTACATATACATATAAAAATGACAATAATGGCTTCATTTGGCAAATGGCTTAAACTTGGTTTTTTAATTTATGACATAAAGCCAAAAAGTCTTATTTGGAAACCTAAAGGCTTTTAGCCATTTATTCTTTTTTCTTTATTACATAAAATAATTAAATATTTTTTTAAAAAATCAAAACTTTGATTATATTTATACACATTTTTTTTATAAAATTTACCCGTCAAAATCTATCAAATCGGATCAATATTGAGTATAACATTATGTTGAAATAAATTTTAAAAAAATATAATATTTTTTTTCTAACTTAAAACTCTTTTAGTTTAAAGCTATTTAAAGCCAAGCTTTTTTGACTTAAAATTATTTCTTATAATTTATCAAATAAATTTTTTCTTTATTTAGATTAAAACAGTTTTAAATAAAAAATCGAACTTAAAAATCACGTTACCAAACAACAAGGCCAATATAGAGGCAATATTAACCTTTTGCCTTAGGACTTTAATGTTTTTTATCATTTGACTTTTTAATAAAATACTATTAATACCTTTTACAAATTCTCTCAAACTGTCTTTCAAGTCACTATAAAGCCAGATACAATAATAACCATTTAACTCACTTTAAACTGTTGTGAGCAATATGATTATAATCTTTAAGTCACCTTAATTTAAATATTAAGGTTTCGTTTGTTTCGATAGAAAATATTTTTTTAAAAATATTTTTTGAATTTTTTGATATTTGGTACAATAGAAATTAAAAGTTCATAAAAAATATTTTTCAACTCAATGAAAAATAAGTTAATTTTGGTCAAAAACGTTTTTCATTTTTTTATGGCGAAAAATATTTTCCACTCTAACCAGCGGGGGCCTGGGGTTGGAGGTCCTGAGATTCCAAGTGTCCGAAGGTCTGGGGGTTCGAGGTCTCGGGATTCCAAGGGTCCTAGGGGTCCGAGGGTTTGGAGTTCACGGTGGTCCGAGGTATCAAGGTCCTGTGGGTTTGAGTGATTGTGGTCCCAAGGGTCTAGGGGTTCAAGGTCCCGGGGACTGAGGTTCACGCTGGTCCCAGGTCTCAAGGTCATGTGGGTCAGGGTGATCGTGGTCTCGAAGGTCTGGGGGTTCGGGGTCCCGGGAATTATCGAGGTTCTGGGTCCCAAGGATCATGGGGGTTCAAGGTCCCGGGAGTCGTATGGTTCGGGGGTCCGAGGGACCGGGAGTCAAGGAGGTCCCAAGAGTCCCGGTGGTTTGGGGTTCAAGGTCCCGGGGGTACTGGGATTTGTGGGTCTTAAGCGTCCTGGGGTTCGGGGTGCCGGCGGTTCGGGATACCAGGGGTTCGAGGTCTCGAGGTTCCGGGGGTCCCAGGATCTTGGGGTATGGGGTGTCAGGGGTTCGAGGGTCTTGGGGTGCTAGGGGTCTAGGGATCCTAGGGTTCGGGGGTTTGGGTATATGGGGGTTCTGGGGTATAGAGGGTTGGGAGTCCTGAGTGTCACACCATCTCTCCAGGATGCAAAAATCAAAACTTAGAGCGGGCAAAATTGTATCTATACAAGTCAAATCGAGTTTATTTATTTGTAAATACAAAAGTATTATACATTTTATGGATATACTATCCCAAACACTTAAACTGGATTACACAAAAGTTTTATATTTCTTAACACTTTAACAACACAACCTCTGACTAACGGCTATAGTGGACCAACCTCTAACCGTTCCTGCTATTTACAATTACAGGGTTACAGAAAAGTACACCTAGTATTATAATGAACAAGATAAGAAACAGTCATTTCATTTAGAAATACTAAAACTTTATACTTTTCTCAAGAGACATAAAATATTGTATTTACTCATAACGAAATCTCATAAGTTATAAGGAATTTTCTCAGTCTTTTTCAAAAATATTATTTAGGTTTAACAGTTACAAGTCATGGGATTCACTGTCTCATACTTAAAAGTAAAGTTTCTGACATAACTGCCACAATTTAAAATAATCATGTCTCATTCGTAACCCATACCCAACAGTGTTCAAGTAGTCGTCAACCTCACGACAAGGAATTCCGACAGTACTATATCCTCAATTCTCGATTCACAGATAGCAATGTGATGGAATGAGGGCCACTCTCCACTTGCCACCCTCTATCTCGGCCCACAACCACCACCAACACTACCACACAACTAGCGCACTACCACTTCCACAAACAGCTACCACTGACTGTCGCCACCTACGCAATCGCTGAACACCTCCACGACACCACCATGAACCACCACGGCTGCCCCAAACCACCGGTTAAACAATTCACTGCTTCAAAATTTTTTAGAAAATGGTTTCACGGAGCCACCTTTGGCCATCCGCTACCACCCCCTCGAACCTCTAAACTGATCGTCGTAAGTTTTATTAGAACCACCTCGTAGCCACCTTCGCGTAGCAGTTAACAGCCGTCAAAATCGACGATCGAATTGTCCTTACGACGAGTCCGAAGTTGGAAGAAAAATTTACTACTTGAACACTATTGGGTATGAATTGTGGATGAAATGTATTTATGTTGAATTGTGACAGTAATGCCAAAAACATACTTTTAAAACATGAGAAAGTAAAATTCAAAGGATTATGATAGTTGATCCCAAATAATACTTCTAAAAAGACTAAGAAGGTTCCTTATAATTTATGAGATTTGAAAAATGTCATAATGTTTTAGTATTGCAATATTCTTAAATGTTCGTTGTGCATATTATTCATTATAATATTAAGTTTACTCTCCTGTAACCTTGTAATTGCAGATAGCAGGATCGGATAGAGGTTGGTCCACCACCGTCGTTAGTCAGATGTTGTTTTGTTAAAGTGTTAAGGAATATAAAACTTTTGTGTAATCGAGTTTGAGTATTTGGGATAGTATATCCCTAAAATGTATAATAATTTTGTATTTACAAATAAATAAATTCACTTTAACTTGTATAGATACCTCTTGACCGCTTTAAGTTTTGATTTTCACACCTTGGAAGAGAGTGTGACACGAGAGGTTTGGAGGTCCCGGGGGTTCGAGGGTCTGGGGGGTTGAGGTTCTGTGGGTCCAAGAAAATGGGGTGTCACGGGTTCTGGGATCTCCGGGATTTGAGGTTCTCGCAGTTCGGGTGTTCGAGGTCTTCAGGGTCCCAAGTTGTCTGGGGTTTTTTGGCTTATTCAATTATTAAATTTTAAAAATTATGAGTTATGAAATATTAATGATTTTCTATGGAAGCCAAATAATGTAAAATATTTTTTAAAAAATATTTCATATCACAACCAAACACAAAAAATTAAGTCGTTTTTCAGAAAATGGTTTCTATAAAAACTATTTTTTGTTGAAAAATATTTTCAACCCAAACAAATAGGGCCTAAAAATCACTTTAAACCAATGTGCATGGAATGATATTAAATGGTCTTTTTTAAGGTCAATTGAAAATAACTTAAAACAAAAAATTCAATTAAGTCGCTAAAAGTCTAATTAATTTCTCTCACTTAAATGGCACACGATTGGATACAACTTTTGATGCATCGCCACGAGATCACAAAATTTGGAACAATAAATTTGTTTTAAAAATATAGCACTTCTACGAACCAAAAAAATTAGAGAAATTTAAGAATTAGTCATTTTTTTGAATATCGTAAGAGAATTAGTTCCAACACTTTTTTTAATAGATTAGGTCCCATCAAATTTGAAATTATTTTATTATGACTAATATACCCATATTAAAAAGATTATCTTTCCTGATTTGAAATCTTTAAATTTGATTCTCAAAGATTTTTCAAAGTGGCATATCCTTTAAAATAAGCAATCTTTCTCTCTCTTGTTAAAAAAAATTGAAACAGAACATGATGCCAGAAAACTACAACTTTTCAAATGATGCTTTTAGAATTTCATCACTTGTAAAAACAACTACTGTGACAGAGATTTTTATAAGAACACCCAATTGATACAACTTACAATTGATACATTTATCACTTCAAGCCAAACGTTCAGTTCATAACATTCAACTGATACAATTTACAACAGATACATTTATTACAAGATCACTACTCACTTTTGAAGTGATACTTTTAAAATTTCCTCACTTGTGAAAATCACAACTAAAATAGAATTTTTTACAAGAACACTCACCTGATACAATTTATAGCTGATGCATTTATCATTTCAAACCAAACATTCAGTCCAAACGACCCAACTGATACAATTATAATTCACACCCAACTGATACAATTCCCAAACAATTCAGCCCACACGCAACCCAAACAATTTTCACACGCAACCCAAACAATTCCCCCTTCTCTTCCGCAGAGACCACGCCGGCGATGGTGCACTGCAATGACTAGCGAGAAGTTTTGGTGCTAGAGACTGGTTGTCAAAGGGCTGGTGGTGGTCAGCGAGTGGCTGAGTAGTTGTTGCGCTGGTTGGTGAGTGCTGGTGGTGGTTGGCGAGTGTCTGAAAAGTTGTTTCGGTGGCTGTGGAAGGGTTTTCAGTGGTCGTGAGTGTCTGGGAAGAGGTTTCGGTGGCTGTGGAAGGGCTGTAGGTGGTTTTCGAAGGGCTAGGGTTCCAATGATGACTATGAAGAGGTTTTGGTGGTTGTGAAAGACGGTGGCTAGGGTTTAGGGTGTCGGCGGTGGCTAGGGTTAGGGTTCAGGGTGTTGGCGGTGGCTGTGGTGATGGCGATTGGCGGCTAGAGCACACAGCGAGGAGGTTGGCGATGGTGGCAATTTCAGTGATGGCAATTGTTTTCAAAGCCTATCAACGAGTACTGGATTGGATTTTAGGCACCGAAATTTACTCCATTTCAAATTGTTTTTGCTTAAATCTTGGGATTTTTGGCTCATGCAATCAGATTTTTTGGAGGCGCAAAAACTAAATATTGAGGGCACTTAGGTCACGAAATTATTGTTTGGAACTAGAAACGTGAAAAAAAAGACTGAGGACTAAAACTCTTATATCAACCGATAAAAGGATCTCTCTTTAAATTTCTCAAAAAATTATTCAGAAATTATTTTAGAATTTAGAATGGATGAATCAGATTACGTATAAAAGCCACATAAATGAATCTTGTCCACTTCTTTTCAATTTTGGAATTTTTTCAGAGATTTTTTTTTGAGATTTTATTTTATTTTTGTTAATAATAACATGCTTTTTTATCACAATACATTGAAATCTACTGAATTACGTAATAATTTCAAGTCACCACAATTTTAACTTTTAAAACATATTTAATAATATTGACTATTGTAAAATAAAATAACCTATTTTTTTTTATATTTTTTAGAACAAATTAATATTCTCAAATCCAAAACTTATAAGTTTTATAAGAAACCACCCCTTCTCCAAAACTTGATCATAGTCAATGAATGCTGTCCGACCACGCAGGGGACAAAGATGGAACCACACAAGGAATCGAGGATTATGGCCTTGTTTGGAAACCTATTTTAAATTGGTTTTAAGTTGGATATTTTAATTTTTTTGCTTAAAATTTAAAAAGTTAAAAATTAAAGTTGACAATCTAAAGGGTTTTAACCTTTTTGCTTTTATACATAATTTTTTTAAATATCATAACTTTTATTATATATATCTATTTTTTATAAAAATTATATTTTTAAAATTTACTTATCGAAATTTATCAAACAATATCCATATTGAATATAAAATTATCTAAAAATAAATTTTTAAAAATTATAACATTTTAAACCAAGTTTTTTTGCCATTTAGCTTAAAGCCACTTTAAATTAAAGTTTTTGATTTATTGTTTTTTGGTTTGAAGTCTTCCTTACGGTTCACTAAACAAATTTTTTGCTTATTTAACTTAAAAAACTTTAAATAAAAAGCATAACTTAAAGCTAAATTGCCAAACGAAACCTATGGTTCGGCCAAATGGACAAATATGGTACAATAATGTCAAACACAAGAGGTTTCCAATACTGTTATTAAGAAAATAAAATAAAATAACAGAAGTTACAGAACAAGAATTTAAATGTGAAAAAACCCGTTTACCAACTGATTTGCACTAAATAATTTAATTAAATAAGCTAAACGCAGCAAATAAGCTTTAATCAAACAATCACACAAGCATAAAATAAACTAAACACAATCACACGTGAGACGTCGATTTTTACGTGAAAAACCCAAACCGAAAAAAAATCACGAGACCACACCGGGTCTAGGAAATTAAACACTATAAAAACGTTGGTTACAAGAGAATCTTACAAACCGACGTTGTACCCACAACCAAACGTTTGAAAGCCTACTCCTGCCAAATCCACGTATACCAACTCATATGCTTGATCGCCGCTGGAACCCACCACCGGACTTCAATGCTGACGGATTCCTCCACCAGACTTCAACACTTGAGACTCCTCTCAAGCGACTCCACGAACGGATCGTTGAAGTTTTGATTTGACTTGATGGTAGGCTTAAATGAGCGGAAGCTAATGAATCATCAAGTTTTTGTAGACTAGCTTGCGAGTACAGAGGATAAATTTCTAAAGCTTGTGGCGGCTAGATTTTCATAAAAATATATTAATCAGCCCCAGTCATATGAAACCTAGCTTTCCTATTTATAAGAGCATACAAAAACCCTAACTGCTGCTGCAATAAAAACCTTCCACGTCGAGGACCGCTCGATCGGTGAAGCCTGCTCCTCAGTAAATTTTTGCAGGGACTTGAGAAACCGAGAGGATCAGTAGACCGCTCGATAGAGCGGTCTATCGGGCGATCTCCCCTTTGAGCTATTTTTGATATTTTCTACTCCGTTTGAGTAACCCTGCAATATTAAAACATAACTCCAAAAGAACAAATGTCAAAATATCAATGAATTAAATAAATAATTTGAATACTCATTTGTCATAGAATTGCCAATCATAAAACGAATATTGCCGAGGGCAAAATTCCTAATAATCTCCCTCTTTGACAATTCTGTGACAAAATTCAATAAGCCAACAAATCCAATTAAAAAAACTGACACGACACAAGCAACAAGAAAGCAAAAACCTTTTCACAAAAAAATACTTATACCCGCCCTCAAACTAAACTCACCAAAAAAAATGACTCGACTCCCCCTAAACCTCGACTCCCCGTACACCAAACATCTAAACCTAAGCACTCTATTTTCTCCCCCCTTTTGTCAAGAATTGACAAACAAACACAATAAAAATAACTCCTTTTTAGCAGGGAACAAGATTAAGGAACAAAAACAAGTCTCAGGCGTATTTGCATTAACTTAAAACTAAAAAATCTAGTCAAAGTGATTAAAACACACATATATTCCAAGATACCCAATATTCATATATGAACGAACACAATCAGAGTTGATTCTATATGAATAAGTGTGTGTGTATGACTTGAAATATTTCAAGATTCCAAGATTAAACCCGCATGAGATCTATATGGTCGAGTCACATTAATTCATCAGTTAAAAAAATTACAAAGTCAAACCAGTTTTGGCTCAATTTACTTTAAAAGCTAACTCCCCCTCAACTAGAGACCGCATCATTTTCGTACTTTTTTTTATTGTAACTTTCACACTAACACGAACGAAAAAGTAAGGTTCGCATAGGTAGCCATTTCCTAAGTAAATTTTAGCACAAAATTCAAGGTAGCTGCACACTAATACGTACGAAAAGGCAAGGTCCGCATAGGTAGCTATTTTCTCAAACCAACCAAACAGAACTAAAAGAAAGAAGGAGTTTAAACATTAAGATCAAGTGGGTCGCCACTATGTGGTCATTTTGTGAAATTTTTAGATAACTGAAAGATAAAAGAGACCCAAAAAAATACAATCCCAATTGCGAAAGATTCTTGCATCTATCATTGTTCAAGTGGTGTATAGAATAAACTCATCACTGAAAGCGTTCTACCCACTATAAACTAGATTATCCAAAAACAGTGCGGTAAATAATCTCAAAGCCTAAAAAGTGAGATTTCAGTCAAAAGAAATAATGCACAGAAAAAGGTACTCAACCTTTAATAAAGTCCTCCACAATTTTTTTTTAAAAAAAATAAACGACAACAAAAACACACAAACAAATCAAGCACACAAAACAAAAAAGACCCAAAACGGACTAGGGACTACGACTAGCTAAAAAGTTGTCTAGATCACTCTTTCTGACCTAAATTTTCTTGATTTTCAAAGGCACAGATACAGGGTTAGAAACCCAATTCTTCCTAGGTTTGAGTGACATGCTAAATTTGAATCTATTCAACCGAGTGCAGTGAGGTCTGATGTGTCCCTTTATACCACAGTGGTGACAAATTAGCACAAAAAAAATATTCATATTCAACTTCATGCAATCTGGACGAGTGTGACCAATAATACCACAATGATGACAAGTATGAATAAATTTAGCCTTTCTTACCTCACCATGTACAATGGTGGATTTACCCATCTGATTATGCCACTTTCTGCCTTCACAACCTTTGGTGCACACTTAGGTAAAATTGGCTGGCTAATTTTTTCTTTTCCTTTTGTTGAGTTGCTTGAAGAAGCACCAGTGAATCCAAGCTCTCTCCTGTCAGTCACTGCCTTCTATACCCCAAGAATGTCATCCAAAGCCATGGTGCCTGCATTCAATTTCTTGAAAGTAGATTGAGCATTTAACAGATCTTTTTTAAATTTAATCAATTTTAATTCAAGACCAGTTTTTAACTTAACACAAGCATGCAAATCTTTTTCAAGAATTTCAATCCTGATTTGTCTGGTTTAACACACTTCAGACAAGTCATTTTTTTTCTTTTTCACATTTTGCAAGTTTTTCACACAAAATTTTCATGTCTGGTTTTAATTTCACAACCAGGTTTTGAGCTTCAGTTAGCTTTTGTTTGACATCGTCTTTCTTTTTTTCACACAATTTATATTTTTTAATCAATTTTGCATTTTGTTTGGTCAACTTGAAGCACTCTCTATAAAGCTTATCATAAGCTTGTTGAAGCGTTTCATTATCCTCACTTTCATTAACATTATTACGCTCCTCATTTTCAAAATTCTCAAATTTTTCATTTTCAGACTCAATAGACTCCTCCTGAACAGATGCTACAAAAACTACAATTTCACTACCATCAAAATCAAGGTCCTTCTCATCACTCATGTCGGGTTCACTTTTATCATCCCAAGTGACTGTGAATCCTCTTTGTTTCTTTCTAAGAAAGTTCGGGCATTCTTTAGTCATATGTCCATATCCTTTGCATTCATAGTATTGAATTTCTGAAATCTAGCCTTTCGACCCCTTTTTAATAAAATTGGACATATTTTTAGCTTTTTCTTTACCGA
>JAULJZ010071353.1:0-13068 GCA_032270985.1 Heliamphora pulchella | reverse complement strand
ATGCTAATTTTATTAATCTCTTTTCTGATGTTGGCCGTTATTGACGCCTTATTGGTAAATTAATTTATCTTACGGTTTTTTGTCCTGACATTACTTATGCAGTTGGTGTCGTTAGTTAGTTTATGCATGTTGCTCATCAGCCTCATTTTGATGCTTTTGGCCGTATTGTGCGCTATTTGAAGAATGGGCTCGGTAGAGGTTTACTTTATCGTCCTTCTCGCTCCTTGTCTGTGGTTGGTTTTAGTGATGCTGATTGGGCTAGCGGTCGCTCTTATCGTCGGCCTATATCTGGCTTTTGCACTTTTGTTGGTGGAAACCTGGTTACTTGGCACAGGAAGAAGCAGGTGGTTGTTGCCCATTCTAGTACTGAGGCGGAGTATCGTGCTATGGCCCATACCGCCTTTGAAATGTTATGGGTTCGATCTCTTTTTGTGGATTTTGGCATTCGAGTTTCTTCTCTCATGCAAATGTTGTGATAATTAGGCCGCTATCTTCATTGCCAATAATCCCTTTTTTCATAAACGTACTAAGCATATTGAGGTTGATTGCTATTTTATTTGTGATTTGTTATTACGGTAGCAGATTACCACTCCGTATGTTCGTTTTGAAGACCAGTTGGGTGATATTTTCACGAAACCCTTATTCCGCTCAACCTTTCAGCAGTTATGCTTCAAGCTGGACATTTTTGATTTCTATACTTCAGTTTGAGGGGGAGTGTTAGCGTAACTATGTTCTTGTTTTATTGTTATTACTTATATTTGGAGGACCTTCTTGTAATTTGGACTTTTATTATATTTAATATAAATTTTTAGAGGTGAAATGAATTAATCAGAATCCTAAACTTATTCTCTTAATTCTCTTTTTCTCTCTCTATCTCTCATTTCCCCTTCATACCTAACCCTAAAAACCTAAACTTTAGATTTCAACTATATTGATGGTTAAAAATATACCGCCCTTCGAGCATTCAAGAGAACGTTGCATTGTGGCGGCAAGAGGAATTATGGTGGTAGTTGGGGGTGATTGTGGTGGAGCAAAGGCAGTGAGCCAATTTCTGGAGGCCAAATATTTTCCGGCAGCACTAATCCTTCAAACCAGAGAGTCGGTTGAAGACGCCGAATCCGAAGAATCGCAATTAATGGTTGCAAAGATCGGATAAGTAAAATTTGAGGGAAGATAGGTAGAAGTCATTTGTATGTGGACCCATATTTAATGCCTTGCAAACAGTCAAGCCTTGTGTGTGTGAGTAACACGCTTGGGAGTTGGATAGAGGGAGGGATAGTGGATGCTTGGCATAAGTGTGGGGCCCATTGGTGTGATAGCATTTGGAAATTTGCGGAGGAAAAACCGGGAGGAGAAGAAAGATTGCGCTTTCATTTTTATATATTGTAGGGATATATATATTATGTATGTTATTCTTTTCTTCTTCTTCTTTGGAGGATTTCTTGATTGCTTCATGTGCCTCTTGGGGGTGTGATTTACTCGACAGAGAATATGACCTCAGCTATGTATATATTCATTTCAACTTTGGTGGCTTGCTTGTAGCTGATAGTTGTTGCTTCTTGCAGTACCTGGGAGTAATGATCATGATTCATGATCATGAGGAACAAAATGGATCACGGTAGCAGAAGGCGGAATGCTAGATTCATTCACTTATAATGAAGCAACTTAGCTGTCATGCAATAAATTTTGCCATCAAGAGAACTTGGAGCTATCAATGCTATGTCTTCCAATAAGAGCTCTTTGAATGGGGATCACAATGATGTGGTTCAGACACAAGAATCTGGTTTTTCAAACAGGTAATCCGTTGATCACCGGAGAAATTATTATTATTTCATTCTTTTGATTAACTGGAAAGAATGTGTTACACATAAATGTATGCTTTTCGTTATGACTTTCGGAGATGTGACCCATTATACATTTGCTACTTACAAAGTCTTTTATCTGAATTGTTTGAGGTTAAAGGATAAAATTATAGAACAGTCTTTTGATTCTAAGAAAATGTCATTTTTTTCCCCGGCAGGTATAAATCTGAATCAAATTCTGCTTCAAGGAATTTGCGGGGAGACAGCACTCTCAACCATCTTCAAGACACAGAGTCCATGGTACCTGTCTCTTACATGTCCATGTTGGCCAATAATTATAAACTATAACATATGCTGTTCTGCTTACTTATTCTGTTTCAATTTTGTGATAGGAACTTCACTCACGGGCCAGAGCACAACAAGAGGAAATACTTTTTCTGCGTGAACAAATTGCTGTTGCCTGTGTTAAGGTATATCATTACCCAGTAGGCATTTTTGTATTTTCCTTCAGATTAACATCAGCATAGACATGTGCTTATACATCTCTTACTTGAAAAACTATGCCATCAGGAACTGCAACTGTTGAATGAGAAATATTCACTGGAAAGGAAATTAGCTGATTTACGAATGGTTGGTCTATTTCTTGGAAATTATTGACTTTATTATTGCTGGTTTCATGGTATCCAGCTTTCTATAGGTGGACATCACCTTTCCTTGCATGATATTGAATCTCAAATAACATTATCTTGAGTAATAGGCTGTTGATGAGAAACGACATGAAGCCATAGCTTCTGCCTCAAATGAATTGGCTTTCAGAAAAGGCGATATGGAAGAAAATCTAAAATTGACGCATGAGTTGAAGGTAGGTTATAATCCAATCTTCAAGCTTTTCTGTTCTACACCACTACAATATCGTCTCTTGTTAGTAATGCTATTTGGACATTGGACTAGAGCTTGAATACAGCTAAACAGTCATGGACTGTAATTTTTGGTTTGTCCAAACTGTGATCTTTCAAAGTATGCATGGATAGAAGCATCACTATTGACTATGCTATATATGCATATATGCATATGTATGACGACCCAAACATGTTTATGCCGTGAGCGGAAAATTGATGTTTCTTGGGACGTAGAAGTAGATATGTGTTTCACTTTATCTACTTATTGTTATGCATATTACAGTTGATGTTATTGCTGGATATCTTCACGATTGAGAAGTCTTGAAATGGCAAAAAAAATGGCCTAAGAGTTTAGCGTGAAGTGGTTATCATATGTAGAGCATGTAAAATAGTTTGAAATAGTTAGGTAGGTCACTGGGTTTAAAATGTACTGGCCAATTGTCGTCCTAAGCATCTCTCTTCTGGAGTTCTTGATTTCTCTTGGTCATACCAACTCACACTGTCTACAACATATTCCTGTATCTGTTTTTTTTTCCCCCAACTCCCTGTTGGGTAGTCTCTATTTTGGGAAGATTGTGAGATAGAAATCTATGGTTTTTGAAGAGAATAGAGGAGGAGGAAAGGGGTAATGTTGACTGTCTCTCACATTAAATAAAATATATGATGTACCATTGACCTGGAATTTGAAGAAAGAACCAAACCTTGCTAACATTTGACCTCTTTTTCTAACTGCAATTGTTGATTGTCTTTTAGAAGGTGCTTCTTTACTACTCTTCAGGCTTTTCTCGCTCTTTATAGTTTAGATGGCTTTTTTCTTGCCTTTTTAAAATAATATTTTACATTGTCCATAACTTTTCTTTCATTATCTGCTATGACATTATCAATCAATGCCCTAAATTTTAATGGTGTGGCCTTGTTTCACTTTCTGAAATGGCATATGTGGTGCATTTATAATTTTATCCAAATACACACTGGGAGAATCATTGAATATAATTTTGTTGCATAATTGAAGAATATCTCTCAACTGAAGAACTGTAATGATTTTAGCTATTAAAATGATATAGAATCATAGTTCACAAGGATGTTTCAACGTTATCAGATTTTGGAGGGTTAAACAAATTGTTGGCAAATGGGCTATAAACTATGTGTGTGTGTGGCTATTTCTCATGGCATTGTCTGTCCTTGCAGCTGGTCTCTTATGGTGGTATGCAATAATGCTCTAGAAGTAGTGGGCTAGCAGGAAGTGAATGAGTCATTGGCAGATGTTTGCGTTATTGCCAAATGGTACTACTGCTGATTTTTTCTAACCTCTAGAGAATGCTGACACCATGAATGATGTCATGGTTCAAAGATTAGAACACTTTAGACCTCCTAGGCATGGTTTTGTGTTATTTTGGATGACTGGAGAGTTGTTATTAGATTTGGGAATGGATGGACTGGTGGGACATGATTGAAGGGATTTAACTTGATTGGAGGATCTTTATGGACGACATGGAAGATTTAGATTTGATTAGGATATGATTAGAACTTTTCTTGACATTTCTCTTATTTGTATTATTATTATCGAGGTATGGTCTATGGGCTGAGGAAGTTGAATTTGGAATTTAAAATATTTATGCTATCAAGGGGTCTAGTGATTTCTGATTTTCTGAAGGCACTGGTGATTGCAACTCTATTCCACCAAATTTTCCATCATTGCGAGCTGTGAACTCCATCAACATAACTTGGAGAGTTACTCCTAATTGCTTTCAGCAACATCGCCACACCCCTACAGTGGTGAAGAGTCACCTCCCTCAAGTGGTGAATGTTCTACACCCTTTCTAGTGCTGAATGAACCACAATCCTTCTAGTGACATTTAGTTTCCATCACCTCGGGTCATACCATTGACCTCGTCACACATTTAACCATGAAATTAACACACATTTAACCGTGACATTAATTTGTCACCACAATTTCGTTACATTGTTGGTGAAATTTTTTTGATTCTTCTTTATAACAATGTGGGCGACATTTCTTTGATTCCCATGCGCTTAATGGGGATCATTTGGGGGGGAGGGGGGGAGGAGGAATTGTAGGATTTTTGATGGCCTAGAACTTCCATTTTATTGGTAAAAAAGACCCATCTCTCTTTCAAACATTCCTTACTCGTCTATTACACAGATCACATAAATGAAGAACCTAGAAGAACAAACCACAACATCTGACAAATTAAGAGTAAGCCTTCTACTTTTGCCTCTTCTTTTTCTTTGTCTATTTGTTCAATTGTTTTGTTTATATCATGTAAAATCACCTACCCGGGGGACAAATTTAGGATTTAATAAATTAGAAAATAGCCATCAGGAAAACCAAACAAAAAGGAAATAAATTCACAAAATAAAAATTGTACTGTAATTATAAGAATTGAAAAAAACTCCGTCTTTTGCCAAAATTACATACTTGTCAGATCAGTGCAAACAACTATAGAGAGAGAGAGGGCGTAAAGTGTATTGGCATGTTGAATATCAACTTCAATCACTTTGAGAGAATCTTTGAATGACTTGCTCATGGTCCTCCCTCTCTCAATTCCCATCCAACAAAATCCAACTCTCTCTCTCTCTCTCTCTCTCTCAACCCAAAAAACTTCACACCCAAATATAAACCCCATCAAAGATACTACTATCAGCAAATTTCCAACAAACAAATTTCCAACAAATTGTATATTATTTGCTATCTATTCTTGTAGAATGACACCTGGCACAATCGATGGAGGCCTTGATTGCATTTTCGAGAGAGACTTTCCTCCAACTAACTGTAGGGCCTCACTTTGCTCCCCTTTTTAACTGGGCTGCCTTAAGTATCTGCTGTCGGTCGGTGTTTGGCAACAGGTTTATTACTTATTTTTTGCCTTTTTTAAGTACAAAGCTGTATTTGGGATGGCTTTTTCTATATAATTTTTTGTTTGTTTTAGTGAGCTTATTTTATGTAGTTTTTAATAAAAAAATAATTGAATTTTTTTAACTTATATTTCAACGCTCCTATGTTTTATATTCGAATACATTCATAAAGTTCGTGAAAATTTTCCATCATTAAGTTTCCATCACCTCGGGTCATACCATTGACCTTGTCACACATTTAACCGTGTAATTAATTTGTCACCACAATTTCATTACATTGTTGGTGAAAATTTTTTCATTCTTCTTTATAACAACGTGGGCGACATTGCTTTGATTCCCATGCGCTTAAGGGGAATCATTTGGGGGGAGGGTGAGGAATTGTGGGATTTTTGATGGCCTAGAACTTCCATTTTATTGGTCAAAAAGTGCATTTGTGAGTTTTTATATCGTTGGGAGTTGGTTGTCATGAATCTTTCTCTGAACAATATTTCGATTTTGCACAGCTTTTTGACCTGTGGAGGTTATAGTTTTTTTTTTTAATTTGTTTTTCCTTCTCTCTTTTGTAAATGGGTGGTACTCCATTAATGCCATCATTATTGAAAGTGTGCCTTGGCCTAATTGTAACGCTTGCTATTAGTGTCCCTGATGGGGTGTGGGTTTGTGTCACAGAAACAACTTATCCAAAAATGGGATATGGCTGCATACATCTTGGTCTCCATAGACTTCACTCTAGCAGGAGATTCACTTATTGGGTCATTTTTTTGTCTATCGAGTAAGAAACCCAAGATTCACTATTCTAGACTCAACAAATGCCATATGTGACCCATGCTTAATCCAACTCAATTAAATACCGTGCAGTGTAGCCCATGTCTAGAACATGTGGAAGTACTATAAACAGAATGAATAAATAGGTAACTGATTGTTAGGATTAATGCAGAGTGAGGGAGAGTAAAGGAGAAAGAGAGAGAATGAGAGTAACGGTGACTGAGAGCACCCAACAGTAGGGTTTACTCCCTACTACTGTTATTTATATAATAAGATCAAAAATATCAAAAATACAATAATACCCTAATCTTAACATTCCCCCTCAAGTTGATGCATAGATATTTCTTATGCTCAACTTGCATACAAAGGGTTGAAATATTTTATTACTAAGCCCATTTGTAAAAATATCTGCTAATTGATCTGCAGATTTCACAAATGGCATACAAATTGAGCCCTGACACAATTTCTTCTTGATGAAGTGTCGGCCAATCTCTATATGCTTCGTTTGGTCATGTTGGACAGGGTTATGAACAATATTAATGGCAGCCATGTTGTCATAATACAACTTCATAGGTTTGTTGCACTCAATCCCCAAATCTTTTAATAGTACTTGGAGCCATATGAGTTCGTAAATGCCATGTGCCGTAACCTTATACTCAGTCTCTGCACTTGATTGAGCTACCACTGTTTGCTTTTTACTTCACCAAATAATTAGGTTACCTCCTACAAATGTGCGATAACTCGATGTAGATCGTCGGTCATCAACTGAATTAGCTCAATCTGCATCTGTGAAAGTTTCTAATGTCATGTGGCTGTGACGAGAGAACATGAGCCATTTTCCAAGAGTAGACTTAAGATATCACAAAATACGATAAGCAGCGTCAAGATGTACACTACGAGGATTATGCATGAATTGACTGACAACCCCCACAGCATATGCAATATCAGGTCTGGTGTGAGATAGTTATATTAATCTTTCTATAAGTCTCTGAAATTGATCTTTGTCGACAGGTTCTCCATTACCACTACTGAGACGATGATTAGCCTCAATAGGTGAATCTGCAAGTTGACAACCCATCACACCAGCTTCCTCTAGAAGGTCAAAAATATACTTTCTTTAGGAAATAAAAATCCCATTATCTGATCTAACCACCTCAATTCTAAGAAAATATCATAGCGCTCTCAGATCCTTCATTTCAAATTCTTTTAATAAGTTTGCCTTAAGATGGGATGCCTCCTCAGTATTATTACCTGTCACAACTATGTCATCAACATATACAATAAGAATTGTGATCTTATTATTGCTTGCTTAATAACCATAGTATGATCTGTATGACTCTGTCGGTATGCAAATCTTAGCATGGACTTGAAGAATCTATCAAATCATGCTCGAGGGAACTGTTTTAGCCTATATAAGGCCTTCTTCAATTTGCACACCTTCCGTTCAGTTTCACGAGATGAGAAGTCCAGTGGCACATCCGTATATACCTCTTCTTTTAGATCTCAATGAAGAAATTCATTCTTCACATCCAACTGCTGGAGATGCCAACCCATATTAGTTGCACAGGATGAGAGTACCTAAATTGAGTTCATTTTGGCTACCGCAGCAAAAGTACCCTGATAGTCAATACCATAAGTTTGGATAAAGACTTTAGCAACTAGCCTTGCCTTGAATCTCTCAACCGATCCATTTGCCTTGTGTTTTATTGTAAAGATCAATTTGCACCCAACTGCCTTCTTCTTTTTTGGAAGAGAGACTAGCTCCCAAGTATCATTTTGTTTCAGGGTTGTCATCTCCTCAACCATAACCTTCTTTCACTTAGGATCCAAAATGGCTTCCTTCCAACTCTGCAGAATCGATATAGAGGACAAAGACGAGACAAAAGCACGATATGAGGCTGATAAAGAGTTATATGAAATAAAATGAAAAATTGGGTGTTGAGTACATGTCCTAACGTTTTTTCGAATTGCAATAGGTAAGTTACAAGTATTAAGATCAACAACAGAGGACTCATTACTAGGTGGATCATTGGGAGAGTATGAACCGGAGGACGGAGGTAGCAACTGGTAAGATGGTAGTGGTGCACGAGCCGCCAATTCTTTCGAGCATCGAGTATGAGTATGCAGATCCTTTCTATCTAATCGTCTTCCAACATTCTGCTCTATTCCATCCTTACTGGTTTTTTCCGTCTCCTCCTCACTAGGAATAAGGGCTTACGAGGTAAGATTCGGAAAAACCAGATCTCGAGACTCTTGAATCTATGTATCCGACGGTAACATCTCTTCTAGTCTAGATGTCTCTCCCTGAAGAGATGTCACAGGAGAGCGAAAAAAGGACTCGGACTCCCAAAAAGTAACATCCATACTGACATATTTTGCGGGTAACTGGATCATAGCATTTATAACCGTTTTGGTGGGTAGCAAAGTAGCCAATGAAGGCCCATTTGATAGCTTTAGAGGCCCATTTGATAGCTTTAGAGTCCAATTTGCCACCTGGGTGTTTAGGTGCATGAACAAAGTAGGTGTAATAAAAAATTCGGGGTGGAAGGAAGGAGACACGTGGAGACCCGAGAAGAAGCTTTAAAGAGGTTTTAAACTAAAGAACACTAGATGGCAAACGATTGATAAGATAAGCAGCGGTAAGGACTGGCTCAGTCCAGAATGACTTGGGAACATGCATAGTTATAAGATGGGAACGAGCAACCTTAATAAATGTCACAAACTACCGATAACCAGAAATAGTAGTAATAGACGAGGGACCCCATACATCAGAATGAATAATTGTGAAGAGAGAATCATTGCGTTTATTTACCGAAGGGTAAACAGATTATTTATGTTTTGCAAGTTCATAAGCCTCACACAAAAAATCATTTCTAGAACAATGTTTAACTAAAGAAGGAAAAAATCTCTTTGAAACTCCAAAAGAAGGATGCCCCAAACGGCGATGCTACTGAAATAATTGGAGGGTTCCGATATCAGCATGGAGAACCTGATCAGACTGTGAAGGTGAAACGAGAGCATAGGACGGAACATCTAGTAAGTACAGGCCACCATGTGCACTACCATTGCCAATCATTCTTTCCGTCTCTAGTTCCTGAAATATACAATGAGTGGAAAAAAATGTTACAAAACAGTTTTAGGAACTCGTAAAACGACTAACAGATAAAAGGTTAGTAGAAAATTTGGGAACGTAGAAGACAGATGATAGAGAAAGTAAAGAAGAGCAATTGATACAACCTTTATCAGATATAGAAGATAAAGAACCATTGGCTATTCTAACCTTAAATTTATCAGAACAAGTGGAGTAAGAAGAAAATAAAGTAAAAAATCCAGTCATATGATCAGTGGCACCCGAGTCAATGATCCAAGGAGTATGAGAGGCGATTAAACTAAGTGCAATAGGAGATATACCTGAATGAGTAAAGTTGGAGGAGGAAGTGGAGGCAGTAGAAGAAGATATGTGAATCCGAGTCATCAAGCGCTTGAAAGTAGTCAACTCTGCCTCAGAAAGAGGGCCAATCTCACCAAATGTGTTAGTAGGGATCTCAGAAAGATGAGCGTGGGAGCGAAC
This sequence comes from Heliamphora pulchella, assembly GCA_032270985.1. Classification (NCBI taxonomy): domain Eukaryota; kingdom Viridiplantae; phylum Streptophyta; class Magnoliopsida; order Ericales; family Sarraceniaceae; genus Heliamphora; species Heliamphora pulchella. The sequence continues at coordinate 3,157 of JAULJZ010071353.1, read as the reverse complement.
ATGTCCACTACGTCTACCACCATGGCCACCTCCACGTCCTGGAGTAGGACGGCCATATAACTTCCAGCAATGGCCAATAGTATAACGAGATTTACCACAATGCTCACATCGCAGTTGATCTCGGGCTATGGAGCCATTCTTCTCTTCATATTTGGTATGACTAGGCTGGCCTGTGCGATGAATAGACCTGACAGTTAATATAGAACGCTTTTGACTGGAAAGAGGAACCATAGCATAAAGGCGGCTCTTTTTTTGCTGGACATAGGTGTATACTTGTCGCAAAGTGGAAAACGGATCGTGACCCAAAATTTGAACATGGATCGGATCATTAACAACATGGAGGCCGGCAAAGAAGTCATACACCCGCACTCCTTCTCTACCATCTTTCGAAAAGTAGCAGCATTAGTAGTACAAATAGCAAGTCCTGATAATAATTAATCTCGCTCCTCAAGCTGGTCAACTTAGCGTAATACTGAGCCAATGATTGGTCTTTCTAATATAACCCACGTAGTTTTTTTCTTAACTCGTACAACTGGGCATCATTGCCAGTTTGAGAATAAGTCTGGGCAGCTGCGGACCAAATCTTATGTGCAGTATCTAGAAGTAAAAACTTGCGACTAATAGAGGACTGCATAGAGTGTAATAGTTAGGACATAACAAGGGCATTTTCCTTTATCCATCGTGTGCGAGAGGGACACACGACCGTTGGGTATTTGGTTTCACCAGTAATATACCCAGACACATTGTGAGCAACGATGACTAAAGTGCGGGAACGAGATTAGATCAAATAATTGCTATCATCTAACTTGACAGGACTGATCTGAAGAGACGGACTATCAGTAGGTGTCCCTGAACGAGTTAATCCGGTGTCGTCATGACTACCAGAAGGCTTTCCTATATCAGACATCGCCGTGGGAAATCAAGAACTAGCTGAACGAAATAGACAAGAGCAATGGACTTTAACAAATGCAAATCTAGTAGACCTGGACCACTAAAGTATCAATAATATCCAGAATATCATGCCAAATCGCAGCAAAGCCAAAAAGAAACCTAAGAAACGGCTGGAAACTTCAATCAAGCATCCAAGAGCTTCAATCATTATTAGCCGACCCTTACCTGAACAGAAACCATCTGAAATAGTTCGAAACAATGCAATAGAGGCAAGACCAAGCCAGAAAGACCGCTGAAATCTGTCAAGAAACTTCTAGCCGACCTTGAAATCAACTCAAAATTATCAATAGGGTTGATTTGATCCTCATACACCCGTAATCAGCACCCATGAAGGAATAACAGACCATCGATTGAAGCAAAAAGGCGGCGAAATCGTGATTTGCGAAGACAAACCCTAATGGTGCCGAAAATGAAATAAATTGGGGGAAAAATATGAAACGAACTAGAAAAAATTTGGGAAAAATCATTACAATGGTTTTGGAGACCAGTCGATCAATAAGGTAGTTTTTTTTTTTGTACAGTATCGAACTTAGAAAAATAATAGAGGAAAAAATATAAAGGAGGAAGAAAGAATTGTTAAGAAATTTTTGTACACAAAATTATGCTCTGATACCATGGTAGGAGTAATGCAGAGAGAGAGAGAGAGAGAGAGAGAGGATAGGAGAAAGAGAGAGGATGAGAGTAACGGTGAATGAGAGCACCCAACATTAGGGTTTAATCCCTACTACTATTATTTATATAGTAAGACAAAAAATACGAAAAGTATAATAATACCCCTATCTTAATATGATAGATGAAATTACCATAACACTATGTACTACATGGGCCCGAATGATTGCCTTATTGCTTGTCATGAATGATGTAACCCAAAGCCTTTATTTTGGGCTTCCCAAGCGCTAATCCTTGTTTTTCCTCCTTTTAAAACCATTATTTGGATATGGCATTAAAGCATATAATGGTAGTATATGCCCGCAATCGTTCCCGAGGGGTGAACCCAGTGGCCATTGAGTTGCACTCCCTATGAAGGACTAGGGTTCGAATCCCTCTTATTTAAGGTTGTTCCACAATAGTGCAAATATTTACGTATGCTTACATATGTGTACTTGCAAATTTCAGCAGAAAATGGTCGGGATCATGCTTATAAGTATTTTCTTTCTTTGTTGAAATTGAACCAGTGCATTGATTTTTGATACTTTAGAACTTTCTGTTAATAACATCTTGAACTACTTTACTTAACTCTTTTATGCTCTTAAGATGCTTTGCAAGTTGTTCATTCACATTGGTGCTTGAAGCTGTAAAAGGTATACTTGTAATTCAGGTTGCAGAGGATGAAAGATATATATTCATTTCATCCATGTTGGGGTTGTTGGCTGAATATGGCATTTGGCCTCGTGTTATTAATGCTTCTTCTCTTTCCAACACTGTAAAGGTATGAACTCTATAGTATGTAGGCATTGTTTTTAGACCACCAGTTTGTGGATCACACAATTCTATGATGTAAAGCATGCTGATGGATTGGCCCCAACTCGTACACGGCTCACTTCTCACTTATGTATTGAGCGTCAACACTTTAGATCCGATTGTGTTTCCTAGACTACTGTTGCTGCTATGGACCCTTAAGATAATATGCTACATGCACCTGTGCTCAATATTAACTGTATTGGTGGATCTGACAAATCGTTGGACCTAATCTTTTATGAGTGGCAGTGCAAAACTATGCCATTCCTGTAAATTTTTGAATAGGTAACCTGTCCAATGGTCGCCAGATGTTTAGCCTACTCTGTGAATTTGATGTCCCTTTCTTTGTTATATTTTTTGAAGAGCATATTACTTGCTATTACATTTTGCAGGCACAATTAAAGGGAACAATAGTTTTGTTTATCAAAGAGGGAAGCCTAGATGAGAATCTTATGAGTTGGATTCAAACAAAAATCTCTATGCGAAGGAAAATGTTAGAATTATTGCAGAAAGTGGAAGAGAAAAGGAGGAAGAGAGAGAATCAAAATCACAATGAATGAGAGCGCAACAACTTAGGGTTTACACCCTATCACTTGTTATTTATAATAGAACCAAAAAATATGAAAAGTACAATAATACTCTCAACTTAACACTCCCCTTCAAGTTGAGGTATAAATATTTTTCATGCCCAACTTGCATACAATGGGTTGAAACATTTTACTACTAAACCCTTTAGTAAAAATATCTG
>JAULJZ010071342.1:0-12628 GCA_032270985.1 Heliamphora pulchella | reverse complement strand
AACAACGCCTCTCTCCTCTCCCTCGGTGAGGCGCTCTCTCTCTCTCCCTCTCTCTCTCTCTTCGTTTCTCTCCCCCACACCACAGCGCCACCTCCGACCACCACAATCACCACCAGCGCCACCACCCACTATATCTACACTCACTGTCGACACCCCAGAAACTATTTAAACCACCACGGAACAATTGCGGCGGCCACCACCATTAATTATTATTTTTTTCAACCACCACTGTATACACACAGCCACTATTGTGCACACTATTATTTCTCGATCGACAACGTTTACTACTTTTTTGACGACATAACGCTGCTAGTGAACGGCTTCGATCGCCGGTAAATTACTCTGACAAATTCAAACTAAAATATATCATTATGTAAACTTTATAATAATAAAAAAAAAAAAATGGAGGCTTCTATGTTGAGGGTAAAATAGAAATATAATATTATATAATTACTGTGACAAACGGAGTTCAACAGAATTTTAATGGTCTGGATTGGTATGTAATAATATTTTAGACTGTGAAGAGTATCAGTATAATTTGTCCACCTGAATAAAATTAATTGTATTTGATCTCAAAAACCTCATAGGTAAGTGTAATTTACCCTTTAAATTAAGATAGGCAAAGCTTTTTCGGCAACTATTGAAAAATTAGAGCCACAAAAGCATTATTTTAAGTTTTTACCAAAAACAAATCATTACAACACACATGGTTTTACCCTTCCATCTCTGCAACTTCTTCCGTGTTCGTCCCCTGCTTCTTCCAAGTCGTCGTCTTCCTTCGTGTTCTTCCTCTTCTTCCCTTGAACATACCCAATTAACAGAGACGATCAAGCTTAAATCCTCCACTACAAACTTCGATTTCCCAACACTTGGCGGAAATTAGCAGAAAACCTAGTTATAAACTCTGAAAATTGCAGAAATTACGCAGAAAACCTGATTATAAACTCCAAACTTCGAGAGGTCGAGATTTTTAAAACTAAAAAACTTGGTTATCAACTCTGAAAATTTTGCAGAAAACATGTTATGCCCAATATCTAGGAAAAAAAACACGAGTTTAAAGCGATTCTACAATCTCCCAACTCGGTAACCTACCTCCCAATCTAGGAAAAGAACACGGTGGGAAAGACGACGAAGAATGAGTGGGGAAAGAGAGAGGGACTGGAAATTAGGGTTTGGGGTAGGGTTGAATAAAGGAGCGGTGGGAGGGACGGCGGGTAGCAGAAGAACAATCTCCCAACTTGGTAACCTACCTCCCAGTCTCCCATGAGTTTGGTGCTAACCCTCTTCAACTATTCTCGTTTTCCGATCGTTAATCTTCAACAATGGAGGCAAAGCTCTTAAGGGTTGCCTCTCCTGTCATGTCGATCCCTTCTGGTTTTAAGTCTTCTAAACCCATTTGCCTTTTTCTGCCCCAAAACAGACGGAATTGTAGCTTCGAATCCCTTCTGGTTTTCATCCTCAACAGTGGTAGTGGTGGCAAGTCACCAAGTTAGGGTTTGAGAACTCTAATTTTATAAAAATCTAATTAATTATAAAAATAAAATAGTAAAATACTATTTTTAGGTAAGCTCGGCTCTTTAAAAACTCTAACAAGTACGTCAGTGTTATTTTAAAGACATTGGGAAAGGTTGTTAAAATAAGTTTAAATATCAGCGGAGCTAAATATAATTTATTTTTAATTTTAATTATTTTTTAAAAAATATATTAATTTAAATAATAGATTTTAAAAATATAAATATATTTTAAAATAAATAAATTTATTTGTATTCTTTATACGTATTTTTAATAAAAAATAGATAAATATATTTATATTTTTTATACATATTTTTAAAAAATATAGATAAATTTATCTGTATTCTTTATACGTGTTTTTAATAAAAAATAGATAAATTTATATGTATTTTTTATACATACTTTAAAAAAGTATAAATAAATTTATCTATTTTAAAATATTTTTATCTTAAAAATACATTTTACATTAAAATTTTTATAAAAATAAATATTATTCGTTAAACTTTTTTTACACTAAATAAAAAATAATAAACGAAGTATAAATTAAAATGTTGACTAATTTTCCAGATTAAAACTCAACCACAGTCGCGCGTTTTTTCTCTCTCCTGGGGAGGGATGGAATTATAGAAATAACCCAGCGAACACACTCTCGAGACTCGGGTTGGGTGGTCGTAAATTCGGAATAATCACGGACGCAGAAGAGCATTTGTAACTGCGTTTCCTCGTCATCGTCCCCATTCGTCGATTGCATATCCTGTGACGGGAAGTAGATAATCGTGGAAGATAAAGGAAGAGAGATTTTGGATTCATATCGGGTGTATATATATTACCGTCAATATATTTAGGAGTTGAAATCGAATCGAATTGAACAAGAAGAAGAAGAAGAAGAAGACGTAGAAGAAGAGAGTTGTGTATTGATAGGAGGAATAAAAGGAGAGAGAGAATGGCGATGCGCGACCTCGTGACTGGTGGGGCAGCTTGCGCTGTTCCTGGCTCTTCTTCTTCCTCAAACCCCCTCGGTGCTTTCGCAAACGCCCTAATCGGTTCCTCTTCTAAAACTCAGGTGCCCTTCCTCTCTCTCTCTCTCTCTCTCCATATCTCTCTATGTCTGTCAACCTACTTATAAACAGATAATTTCTTTGAGAATTATCCAAGAAATGTCATTGTAGATGGTCCAACTGTTTCTGTATGTGGCCAAGTTATGTTTCCGATATTCCTTCCGCTTTTGTAAACAGATAATTGCTTTGAGAATTATCTAAATTCCTTCCGCTTTTATATCCTTTTGGTAATATGGTCAAGTTACGTTTCTTGCACAAACGTGCAATTTGTAATTAGGTTTAGGATAAAAAAAAATTTGTGTGCGCGCGCGCTGACCTGCTAAGAATTATAGAATAATTGGGTCGGGTTTAGATTAGGTACTCAATTGTGGGCATCTTAGAAAGTAGAAGTTCTACCTTTGAGAGCTATAACTAGAGCTACTTGTACTCCCAAATGCAAAACATCTGAACAAGTATTATTGAAAAAACCGTAAATCCATAAATATGTTTTTTTTTTTTTAAGTTAACAGATGAGATTACATGCATTCAGGGACGAAGCCAATTTTTTTTTTTTTATTTATTTTTTCTTTTTTGTGGGGGGGTGTGGGGGTGGGGAAGGGGAAGGTAAATGTAGCAAAAAAAAAATGAAGTTAGCTTTTGAGAAACGATAATTTATTACATAAGCGAGCCACTCTTGTATTCCATGTGCGGGTGCAAAGCGTTGTTCAGAGTTAAGACTGTTAAGTGCTACATAGCGCACCACACGAGGTTGTGTGGCCTTATGTGGGAGAGTGTGACATCCCATCCCACATCGGGCTGTGCAAAAAAGGTTCATGGATTATGTGAGTTCCCATCTCCTTCCTAGGAACCACACATTTTAAAGCCGCAAGGCCCTGACCCAAGGCAAGCGATATTATTACGGCTCAAGATGATGATTTTACAACTTAACACATATTTTGTAGTCTACTAGTGCGTCATGATATTCTAGTTTTGGTCAGTTGGTGCTTGTTGCATTTGTAGTTATGAGCACTCACTTATATTGTATGTTGACTATCCAAGCTGGAAAGGCTGAAGGAGATTCCTACATCAACAACCACAACTTCCGATGGTAATTTTTACTTGGGAACTGATGAACTGTTGACTACGCTCCCGGGGTCAGAGTTTGACAATTTGCTGCATCCTAATGGCCAGGTTGGTCTTGCTCTTTGGTAAAATTTCTTTTTGGTTACGATGGGTTACTATCATCAATGTTGATTTATGTCAGGCTACAGAATTTTTCCAGGGATTCCACTCTGCAGATCAGGGTAGACTTACAGACATTTGGGATGAGATACACAATCCTCAACTTCCTGCTTCTCAGGGAAGAGAGAGTTTAACGAACTTGCCTGTGATAGAGCACACAATAAGATTTAATACTGGACTAAAACCAAATCTTGATGGTAAATCTAAACCCTTTATATTTTTTGAATGAACTTTGGATGTGAATGATAGTTTGTCTGGCATTTCTGCATGACAGCAGTTTCTAATGATCTTGAATTTTCACATTCAGGAACCCAATTTAAGGATATCAGTAGTTTTTGTTTGTTTCACGTTATTAAGCTTTTCAATTTAGCGGCCTTGATGATTCAAATTTCATTTCTATTAACTAGTTTGAAAATGTTGTTCTTTTTTGACAAATAATGTTGTGTTTTTTTAAGGTAGAAATTTGAGTTTGTATGTGGTTTTATGAAATTAAGTTATTGTTATATCAATTGTTTGGAAAGGATTTTGATAATTTTTGTTGCAAGAGTTGCCCTGATGCCAGTGAACCACGTGAGGTGAGACGTTTGCGTTTGGACGAGTTGATTGTTTTTGATGTGGTTCATTTGGATATTTTCTGGAACTTGTTCTTTTCTTCGTCATTATAATTTTAGTCAAACTGAAAAGTGGTTGGTTGGATAGATGTTTTTACGCTACTTCATTCACTTTGTCTCTAAGAAATTATTATAATTTATTCAAATAAAATGATATCGACTGCTTAATTTTGTTATTATCAAGTGAATGTAGTGTTCAAATTCTTGAGGGAGGTCAAGCCCATATGTAACCTGACAGGAAAAGCAGACTTGACTAGATGAGCTTGTTGGGATTGTAGACCTTTAAGTAATCTGATAGGTTGTTATTACCTTAGAAATGGTGTGTAACTTCGGATATTATTAGTCCTATGAGATTAACATTTTTCTTCTGCATCCTGTGTGTCAGGGCCACCACAAAGAGTGCTGTCAAGTTTTCTGCATTCATTTGTTAGTAGTAGCCAAGGTGGTATTCCATTTCGTCCTACTTCACTTCCAGTATTGGGATTGTCTGAAGGTGACAAGCAGTGCATACGTGATCGTAGCAGCATCATGGTGCGGCATTTTTTTGCCGATAAGAGTGAAGACTTCATCAATGGACAGGTTTGTGCTCATTGTTAGTCTAAAAAGGTTTGTGCTCTCTAATTTGTAAGCTCTGGTGGAAATCATTGCGTTCATAGTTTCATGAATTTAAGAACCATGAGAAATTAGTCCCTTTGAATCCCAGACATTAATTGGGATTTGTAGATCCCAAGGCTATGTGTGAGGGCCCATCTTTCAATGGTTTTTATTGAAAAAAATCAAACCAAACATGAACCAGGGGTAGTTTTGGTAGTTCTATTAAAGATGGAACAAACATTAATTGGGATTTGTAGATCCCAAGGTTATGTGTATGGGCTTCAAGTTCTATGGTTTTTATTGAAAAAAATCAAACTTTATCTGCACCAAACATGAAATGGGGGTAGTTTTGGTAGTTCTATTAAAGATGGAACATACCAATTCCACCACATCAACTACCAGCACCACTTTGCTGTGCTTGTTGTCATGTTAAGTTTTTGGACCACTGTTGCACCACCACTGTGCCAACTCATACGGGCCAGACTGCTGCTATTGCGACACCTGTTAATATTCTGTCAATCCCCTTACCTTTAAATTCCTTCATCTTATGTTCCACATCATGCCAGATCCACTCTGACTACACTATTTAGACCTTTTACCACACACCACCACCCTCGACTTTGTTAACCACATAATTGTCACCTCTGCGATGCAATACTGTCTTATCTTTAGCACGTGAGTGATGCCTGATACCACCTTTAATCTCAGCCGAGCTCTGCTCTGGTTACTCTAATTTTTCTAAAGTATAGGAATTTACCTTCTTGAATATTAGATCCAGACATTTTTAGGTCAAGAATTCTTTTTCTTCATTGAATTATTTACTAATTTTTCCTGTAGTTGATTTCAAGATCACTGCACCAGCCTACATAGCTGCCTATGGGCTGAGGAGACCACACTTTTTGCATGATTTGAGAGTAGTTCCTGAGACATCAGGTCCTGGATATGCGTATCCTGAATTTCAAGGTTGTTGTGCCTTGAGACTCCAAGCAAATGAATAGGATCTTGGAGGAGTTGGAATCCACGTGTTTTGGTCATCGAGCAGTGAGCACCCTTTGATGTAATATATGTGGATACGCTGACATGCCAAGGGAACTTTTTTCTAATTACTGCCTTGATCTGTATTTGACTTTGTTTATTGGTTTGCTATTCATTATGTCGAAGTTCATTCTGTCAGGTACATGCGTTATTATCTTCCTTGGTCATTGATAATGATGCTCAGGCAAGGGGCCCGTTGCCTGGGAGATTTCGTGAGCTGGAGGATTATTGGAATGAGTCTCAGGGCATGCTGAAGCCTGGGCCTCATGCTGCAGATGGATGGGTTGCTGAATACGCGCAACACAGATTAGAGCATGGTGACTCTGATGCTTGGGGCCATTCATTTGAAATGCAACATGGCGCTAATGGTTGGGCTTCTGAATTTGAGCATGTAAGGAAGTGATACAAGTATTATATAGGAGTTGAATTTTGCTCTATATCAGTAGATATTTAAACCATCTAACTGTTATATTTGTTAAAGGCCAAGTCAGAATTGCAGTTTCAATTGAATGTGGGAACAACAGGCCAGTAAAACTTTTTATCATCTTGCAAACTTGTATATGGAACTGTGCTGGGTTCAAGGAACAAAGTTTTGTTTCATTTCCATAAAAAAAAAATTGTTTCGTTTCGATCAAAACGGCCAAAAAATTGCATTTCCTAGGAAACTAAAACGAAACAATTGCAGAATATTGAAATTCCAATATTTTCATTAAAATAGACCAAAACACACCGAAATAGAGCGAACCACACCAAATAATGAGTTCTTGGGTGAAACATACCCGAATAATGAGTTCTTCCAACATTTATTAAGAATAACCAACAATATTCATTTTTATTTGTCTCTTTTTATTAAGTGAGATAAAAAAAAAATTGATAACAAGATATATAGGGATACCAAGAAAAAGATAAAACAAACATGATTAAATTATTTATTCACTTTCTTTATAGGCATAAAATACTCTATTTATAAAGATTGCCACTGATTTTTGTTCCCTTCTAATTCATACTTTATTTATTTATTTTCATATAGCAGTAAAATATTTGGACATTATTTTAACTTTCTAAGTATGTGGTAGTACCGTTAATCTAATTGTGGTGTAGTGTTCTATAATTTAGTACTCTAAAGTAAATGCATAATCCTTAAACATGTTTAATTGATGATTTGTTAGCCCTAAAAATACATAAATATATACTATAGTTCATGTGTTGAAATGTTTCCTTAGGTTTTTAATTTTTTCTTCTGTTTCTATCATGTTACAAGGCGTTTCTATTTCCAAGACACCATAAACATTCTACCAGAATGAAATTTTGATTCTTGGTGGATACTCAATTTTGGCAAGGTTCACGACAGTGAATTACAACGTATTAGTGGGAACTTTCTAATTATTTGATTCTCTTTTCAGTTTTCTCCAAGCATAAAAATCCCAGTTTAAGAATCCTCTTCTATTTTTCTTGCTTTATTTCCTTTGTCAATATTTGGTTCTCTTAACATGTCTAAACATTTGTGAAACCTTTCTTATCCAATTGATGTTCTCTTTACAGTATAAATGTCCAAATTGGCATGCTAACACATTTGCTTTTTCTGACAGTGTTATAATTTATATGGCTGTCCAATGGTAGTTTTTTTTTTTTACAGGAACAATCTCAGATTGCATCAGCAAATCAAATGAGAGGCGCAAATATCTCAAATTTGGCTGCCATGGAGCAAACTCGCATGCTAGCACACACATTAGCTCAAAATAACGACCCTAAGTTCCAGGTTATTTGCTGTATTTTGACATTTGTCCTCCTAAATGATCACATGGTGTGCATTTGCTTTTTATGTTGTGTTGTTTTTGTTTTCCGGGGAAAGTACTGATATGATGGTTTTTTTTTTGGCCAGAATTGGTGCTGGTTTGTGTGAAGAATTAATTTGCATGTTTTTTGTGAATAATTGGACCCAGTACTTACTGAACTTGATAACTTGGGGGCTTTCCCAATGAGTCATAAACTACAGAATGGTTTTTTTAACTTCTGAAGATTGATCAGAGGTTGATCAGAGGTTGATCCGTTCATCTTCTTAAGCAGTAGATGTAAGATATTAGATCTTGCACTCACTTTTGTATGACATTTTTAACATGGCACTGATTGTTTTTTATTAGTCCCCAGATAAATTTATAGGGCTGATGGATTGTTCACTACTGTGGACAATAAGATGCCAGATCAATAACTGTAGATGATTATTATACCATCACTGAAAAAATTAACTGTTACTGGCTTCGCTTATATAGACCCAAGAAATGTTATGCTCGTCAGATGGCCAAACTTTTGTAATGAAGTTTGATCAGACATGATTTTTCTTAATTCAGAGAAGAAATGTATGACTTTGTGTTACACCTAAAATATACACTTGGTAATTGAAATATCAGCATAGAAAAGGCTGCATTGTATTGTGGATTCTGTTGTTGTTTATTTGTTATGTTCTGTCTTGTTGTCTGTTAATCAATAGTCATCACATTTTTGGGGCATACAGAATTCAAAGTTCCTCCAATTTGTATCGAAGATGAGTCGTGGTGAAATTATAATTGAGGATAATCAAGTCAAGCCAACTGCAGTATCTTCAGCTGGGGTTTGGGCGGCAGTGGGAGTTTTGTTTAGCTTTTAAACGTGATCCAATATATGTGCTAATTTTTATACTATTTTAAAGTTGTTGTAGAGATTTTTTTGGGTGTATTTAATTTTCTTTACTTTTTTTATTGTTCTTATACATGAGTTCTTTATTGTATTCAAAAAAATGAAGCATGCCTAATATTAACAATGAGTATTGCCTGACCTAATAGCAAAAGGGAGGCTATAAGTTATGGGAGAAACTTGCCAACTCCGTGTTAAGAATAATGAAAAGTCGTACCCTAATGGGTAGGCGAGCTCTTATTTATAATCAATTTAGAGAACACTATTACAATCATACATCTATAGACGCCGAATAATAATAATATAATAGTAATATAATAATAATAAACTACTAATACTAACAACCGACCAACTATTTGATGTTCTTTTAAGTCATGCTTCATTTTAGTTACTAAATGATAAATAGTAGATGTCATTAAGTAGATCAATAATTGTGTAAAAAATAGTTTTAGCACTTTTGACTTATATATATATATATATATATATATATATGTATATATAATTGTGTAGTTGATCACAAACTAAATTTCTTTAAAGAGTGGATAATCGTTTCGCATATATGCACGAGAGAAAAAATAGTTTTAGCACTTTTGACTTATATATATATATATATGTATATATATGTAATTGTGTAGTTGATCACAAACTAAATTTCTTTAAAGAGTGGATAATCGTTTCACATATACACACGAGAGAAAAAATAGTTTTAGCACTTTTGACTTTTATATATATATATATATATAATGTGTGTGTGTACGCGCGCGCGCCAGTTTTGCAAAGTGCACATATGTCATTCACATAATCAAATGCACTTTTCTCACCTAAAGTGAGTTCTACTAGTGGCATCTGGGTGCTCTATGAAGCAGCAATGAACTCCCAAATGAGCTCCTATGTTTGCAAGAAAAGAAAAGAAAAATAGGGAGAATAATACAGATGAAAAGAAGATTTGTTACTTCATGAGGAAGGTAATTACAGATTGTAATCTAATGCGTTTGTTTCTTGATCGATATACAGAGGTTCTTAAAAACAATTTTAATGTTCACTTTCTTCCACTGTTCTCCGTTATTAGAGAGATGGAGAAGCAGGTGGGGGTAGATATGTGAATTAGGCTACAACTCTTATCATATCCAACAAATTAATTAAATTCCAAACTGGTTTTAGAATGTAGAGAGAAACTGAATCTGCCTTAGAAGAGGACGCAACGTCTCCATAAGTTTCTCGCAAGGATGATTGTGGATTCCCTCGTATGTTGTCACAACAATACTCGTATCTTCCAACAGCCGTTGGATCTGTTTCTTCACATTGCATGTATGATGTGTGCACCGATAGTAGCTCCTTTTTTTGTGTGTTTGAAGCAAAAAAGACCAAAAAAATAAAAAAATATAAATGTCAAGAACACGATTTGTAAGAAAGAAAAAGTAAGAGCCACATACTAAGCCCATGTTTGGCATGTAAAAAAATCAGGGTTTTTGTTTTAATTTAAAAATTAGCTTTTAAGTTGTGTTTGTCATCTTCAAAAAGTACACTAATTTTTTTTCACTTTTTTTTAAAGAAAAATAAGCTATACACGTCCCAAATATTTAAAAAACCTTCGAACAAAATGATTATAATACTCCCAATAAAAAACAACCACTCCCAAAAAATAGCTGAGTCAGTATTCTAAACAATATAGCTTAAAAATAAAAAGTAAAAATATTTAAGACATTTAAACAAAAAAGTATAAAAAAAAAGAAAAAAACAACTACCCTAGCCAATTTATCTCAAACAATTTATTCATTTTTTTTCTCTCTTTCTTTTTTATAGCTAAACCTTTTAAAACCAAGTTTTTTAAACATTCCAAACAATGCTACTTAATTATCCTGAAAGGCTGAAATGTTAGTAATGAAGGATTAAACTGAATTTTCTCGCACGCCAAACAAGGTAATAAAGTAGCCAATTCATGAATCTTAAGTAGCATCTTGATATACAACTCCGCTTTTAAATATAGGCGTCATCAATTATATCGATCAATACATAAGTGAATACTTGATGAGATATTTATTAATGTATCGATTGATAATTCAAAACAGTTCGATATCGATCGAAACATTCATTAATGTATTGATCGATGATTTGATACTGTGCAATATCTATCAATAGTGCAAATAGGTGTTCTAATACTACAATTTCGAACCCTGGGTTCACCGTACCTGGGGTGGATGCTGTTCTTCACAGCTTTCTGTCCATATTTCCGCCACCGGTACCCATCGTCAAGAACATCCTCAGAACTCCTAGTGTGGAAGGCAATCCTTGGTGGAATGGATTTCTTTGTTCTTCTGGCTTCCGCTTTAGTGTTTCCACCATTGATCTCTCCTTCACTTGCATTCCTACCATCACTAGGTGCCTGCAGAGACGATACATTTGGCACTTGATCACCATTTGTGATGGAACCAGCACCAGCTGGGAAGAGGAGGAGGAGGAGGCTAACCCAGTCATCAATATCAATGTCTACACCAATTTTAGGGTTTTGGATGGGTTCTAGTGGAGGAAATGGAGGTGTGAAGAGGGAAGCGAATGGAATATTATTGTTGTCTACGGTTGGAGGCGGAGGGCCTTGATCTTCCCCCATGAGGCTTGGCAATCTAGGAATTAATGGTAGTGTAAGAATGTTTTAAATATCAATCGGTACAAATTGTATCATTAATACGTATCAATATTTTGAACGTTTGATACTTTACCAATGTATCGAGATTCTAAACCTATATTGATATTTATTGACGTATCAACTAATACTATTCCATATCAACTAATACATAATCGTAACATCGATACTAATAGATCTTTCGGTATTAGTTTTTGAGTATTTATGTTTCTTGAAAAGGTGGTGGTTAGGTGAGAGGTTGGACATCCCCATGCTCACTCCCACAGGAGAGAGAGAGAGCTCTTCCTTCTAAATATAGGGTGACCTTGGCTTGTGCCCATCATAAACCAACAACACTTCACCTACTTTGTTCAACTGCCTTTTAGAAATGATATGGGTGCCCAAGTTATCTCCAAAGCATGCAAGTACTAAGGACTCTCTCTTTCTCATATAGAGAAAATTATTAATCATTTTTAAAGTACTATATATGTGGTATTTCTTACATAATGATTTCCATTAATAAAAAATTTAGATACACATTAAAAAAATATTATTATTTTTTTAACACCTAACCATCAAATAACCATGCATGTTCCATAGATCATTTGTCCTAAAAATTATGTCTTATTGTTTAGTGTATTAAAAACCATAAAATGTGTCTCGAGATTCTCATCTTTGAGATTTACATATTATTCAAAGGGATTCAATACATCAAGACAAAAAAATATATAGTTCTTAGAACACAAAATTTGTACTCGTGAATAAGATCATCATATAAATAAGGATCATGCTAGTCGCAGTCCATTGGCAAGTGAATAATAGGATAACAAAAATAAAAAAATTTTAATATCAATATACTTTTAAGGATAGAAGCTAATATTTTTACAAATATCAATACACTATGTATAATATTTATATATTTTTACGTATTATTCACTGCCCAATGTGCGGTTATTAGCATAATCTTAAAAATAATACCATATGATATTATGAAATTATTGTTGGAGAGGGGGTTAAATGGTCTCATGTTAAAAAGTGAAAGCATGTTGTTCACGCATGATTGTTGGGGGAAATCGAGCAAAAAGTACATGTTGTTAAACAACTACCAGATCGGTACCTTGAGGCATATATAGACCAATTAATCAACTGCTAATGAGGTGGTTTAGAAAAATGCATGATAACCCTGTTGTACTCTTTGGGAGAATATCCAACACTAAAATAAAATACATACTCGGGGATCCAGAAAATACATCTTTATTTACTTTTAACAAATTAAAATAATCTGAAATTACAGGAAATGAAATAAC
>JAULJZ010071331.1:0-34978 GCA_032270985.1 Heliamphora pulchella | reverse complement strand
TATAAAAAGAGACCCAACCCACCCTTTTTGTTCAATAATTTCGTGCATATAGAGAGGGAGAGAGAGAGAGAAAAGAGAAGAAAGAAAAAGAAAGGAAAAGAAAGAAGAAGAAGAAGCATGAAGCTGAGAGTACCCATGGAGCATGAAAGCTAAGTCCTTGATCCAAATCATCAAAGAGTGATCTAAATAAGGTAAGTAAGACTCTAACACATATGAATTTACACCTAACAAACATCTCTTTCATCAATTGAAAACACCAATTAAAGATCAAGAATCGAATATGAATCGAAAAGGTGTCATGGTAAGATTTTAGGACTGTCTTGGTGAGGCTGTTGTGTCTTGAAGTTTTCATGAGGTTTTCTAATGGATCCATGGATGTAAAGGAAATGGACAAACCATTAACACACATGATGCTAGGAGACTAGATCCAAACATGGCCTGCAATTTGAGCCTTTCAATCTTTCTGCCCTGAGATTTGAAATATCATAACTCAATGTAAAAAATTGATCTAAGCATGATTTTTATGTATAGAGTTATCTTTTTGTGTTATCTTTAATCCAAAATTGTTTTGAACTCATTTGAGTAAGTAGAACTCGACATATTGCAATTCTACAAAAGTGTGTCGGTTTCAGACCAGTCAACCGTGCAGACCTAAAAGCCCTAGTTCAAAATGAGATCCGAGTTTTTTCAAAAACATAAAAGTTGTAGATAACATTTATATCTATCGACCCACAAAAAATGAGCACAAAATATTGAGTTTTGATAGGTTAAAATCCCTTTCAAAGTCTCTGTTGAATTTCAGCCCTCAAGGGACACTTCTGTCACATATTTTTGTGTAGCACAAAACCCCTATTTTGAATGACCTATTCCGAAAGTGGTCTACATGAACATTGTAGCTAACATATTAAAGTACATTCTCCCCAAAAATAAGACCTTAAAGCCTCGGGATGATTTCCCAAAACTGTTTCAAACCCTCTGTTAAAAACCGGCTCTGCTATGTTTTGGCGGCTGACAGAACCTACTTTTTAACATGGCCAAAAAGTATAACTTGTTTCAAACAACTATCCTTAGCTCTAAACATGAAACGTGCAGGGACATGTCAAGCTAGAACATACTAAAAAATGGACTCATTTGGAGTTGATATGATACCCCAAAACCGAGACCAACAGAGACACTTTTCTGACCAATTCTCTGAGCAAGTGCTGAAACGTTTTCATTTCCGTCAAGTTTTTCACCCTTTTGCCTTAGGTTTTGGTTTTGGTGTTGGAAATCGTTTTGGCCAGTCTTTCTTTTGTTTAGTTTTAGTGTTGGAAAAGGTTCATGTATAAGATTTGAAGGTTTTTGACCTTTTAGAAGTAATGTATGCTTAGGATGGTGAATCCCTAGTGACTCATGTTTACCTCTTTTGATATTAAGATTTTATGGTTGTTTAAGTTTACTCCTTGTCTATCTCTTTGGTTGCCAGTCTACAGCGGGATCTTATCTCTTTGTGTAGGATTAGTGCCTTGCGGGAGCAAGGTGTTACAATAGAAGTTTACATTGACAACATGGTAGTCAAGACTAAGCGTTCGAATAGACACCTAGATGACCTGAGGAAGACCTTCAAGATCCTCAAAGCTTACAAACTTAGGATCAATAATTCTAAGTGTGCCTTTGGGGTAAACTCTGGGATGTTTTTAGGCTTCCTAGTAACTCATAGGAGAATAGAGGTGAATCCCGAACAGATTACAACTATCTAGAACCTAAAAAATCCCCAAAATTTGTAAGAAATCCAGAAGCTAACTGAGATGGCAGCAGCACTCAACTGGCTCATTAGCCAAGCATCTGATCGGTGCTATCCAATCTTTTCGAGCTAAAGCAGTATCTCTCCTCCCTGCCACTGCTGACAGTACCGAACAGCGGAGAGATGCTCTACTTATACCTCTTAGTATCAACTCGGGTAGTGAGTGCTATCCTACTGAGGATGGAAGACAAGGTCCAGAGACCTATTTACTATGTAAGTAAGGTGCTCCTTAACCCGGAGACAAAATATTTACCACAAGAAAAATTAGCCTTAGCCCTTGTCACCGCATCACAAAAATTGATTCACTACTTCAGAGCACATCCGATCAAAGGTAACATATACAGAACGGGAGGTTAAAGAGAGTTTAAACAAAAGCAAGCAAAGAAACAAAATTCTAATTGTGATCCTTGGGTCATGCAACTTGGTTATTATTTCTAGATATGGCACACATATTGTTTGAGCAAAGCAAAGCGAAAAACATGCTAGTAAGCTATAAAATGAACAAGTAAAGGTCTAAGGGTCATGCAACAATGTTTCAGCCCCTAGCATGCTATGAACAGGTTGTATAGAATAAACATAAGAGACTTAAACATCATATTTAAGCTACTGGACATGCAGAAAACTCACGGCCGTAACAACAAATGTTGTGACCATGATAAAAATAGTCATAAAACCCACGGTCGTGACAAATATAAGGTTACCGCGAGGAACAGAGTGAAAAAACTCATGGTCGTGACAAATAAAAGTCGCGGCTATGGTTTTTAAGGGTCCAAAAGGAGCATATTCAACATACAAGACCTACAACAAACTAAAATAGACAGGATATGCAGGGCAGAGATCATAACTCATTCATTCTATGCTAGATCTGCCATCATCCATCCTCTATACAAACAATAACTCAAAGTAGAATGCAAAAGATATTAAAAGAAGATAATAGAGCGTATAAAACACATATTTCATATCACTGGCCTCACAACACCTCACAGCTATAGCAAAGGGATTTCGCGACCGTGACAAATACAAAAATAAAAGTTGTGGCCGTGAAAAAAAAGAACAAGAGCACTGGCAGCTGTTACTGTGAGTTTAATAAAACTCACGGTCGTGACATTGTAAGATCGCGGCCGTCATATTTTTATAACTATATAACACATAAGAATGGAGGTGTACAGAGTGGAGATCACATCTCATTTGATCTAGGCCAGATCTACCATTTGTTACCCAATAAGAAGATAAACTAAGGTACAGAAAAGAAAAAATGCTAAACAGAGTGAGAAAAAGGGAGAAAACCTTGAAACAAATGAATATCAGAGAGTTTTGAAATGAGTTTTCATGTTCTTAGCCTCTGAACAGATGTTGTGGCCATAACAATAGAATGTTGCAGCCTTGAGTTAATAAGGCACAAATATATCGGCCATGTGCACAAAGTTCACGGACGTGACTGTAGGTTTAACAAAACATACGGCCATGATACTAGAAGGTTGTGGTTGTCATGTTCCAGAACCTCGAAAAGCTTTTGATGTGCTCAGTGGGCTTGCGAGTGTCGAAACAAAGTAAAAATGACTATAAATATATGAAACAAAGAGCTACAAATACACTGTTGAAAATGAAAACTTGAAGGAACAATGCTTATGTTAAAATGAATGATAAATAGATAATGAAAACAATAGAAACATTGTCCATGACACCCTTTGGGGAACAAAATGAGGGTTTATAGAAGAGTCGTAGTTCTTAAGGTTACCTCGTATGGATATCCACCTCGAATGGCCCCTCAGGGGTGAGAATAGGTTATCTCCAAGCCAATATCAGCTCTGTGAACTCCTCCAATGCAAGCAAGAACAATACCAAGGCTTGGGAAACATGAAATGGATAGGTGAGTATTGATTTTTGCAGAATTTGAACCTCTAGGTCCCATCTCCCTTCGTTTTTTTTGAAAAATAATGCCTATTTATAGGCAAAACAGGAAACACAGACCCCCTCTAGAATGCTACCACCAGTCCAAAAAGGGATAATAGTGATGGCCGCTACCTTTTTGCTTTTGTACAGTGGCGGCCATAACCTTTATGGTGGTGAAAAGAACAGCCGTGACTTTCAAAAGTCGCGGCTAGATTTAGGGTTTCAACAAAAGTAATGGCTGTGACAAAGGAAGTCGAGGCTTGCTTTAGAGTTTTCAAAAAGATAGCGGCCGTGATAAGAAGGACACGGTCTGTTCTTGGGTTTTCAAAAAAAGTGGCGGCCGTGAGGATAGGAATGTCATGACCAGAGGGTTTTTTTGTGGTTTTCTTGGGTTTTGAGCCGAATTCGTGATTTTGCTTGCTTTGGAGTAACTTTGAGCATAACTCTCATTTTTTCATCATTGGAGCACATTCAAGACGGGTGCCTAAGATTCGGTTTGGTCAGATTAGGGTGGCTACACTTATCAACCAAATTTGTCATGCGGATAAGAAGGAAGTGCGCAAACTTCGTCAATCTGTCCACCACAATCAAAATAGCATCATGTCTCATCGGTGACCTAGGAAGTCCCAACATAAATTTGATGGTAATATTCTCCCGTATCCATTCAGACACTAGCAATAGTTGCAACAGACCCATTGATCTCTGATGCTCGGCCTTCACCTGTTGGTAAGTAAGGCAACACGAAACAAAAAGATCGATATCCGTCTTCATGCCCCTCCACCAAAACTACCTATGTACATCATGATACATCTTCAGGCCACCTAGATGCACCGCAAGACAAGAATGACAAAACTCCCGAAACACGTCATAATAACACAACTCTGGCATAAAGATCCTCCCTACAAACCTCTTACTCTGGTCAGATTGGATGGTCCACTCCTTGGTAACCTCACCACCCAAAACTCGATCTCTAAACATTAAGCTCTTTGCATCCTACCGCTGAGCCTCCATAACATGATGAATAAGGGCGGGTTGTGACACCGCTATGAACTGTGTAGCATAATCAAGGGACTTACCAAGGCGTAGGTCGTACACATCAATCTCCCCAAGCATACCCTACTCTCTCTTGGCAACGTGAGCTAATGAACTTAAGGGCTTCCAATTAAGGGCATCGGCCACCACATTTGCCTTGTCAAATTCATAATCGCCCAAGAACTTCATCCATCGCCTCTGACACAAGTTCAAGTCTTTTTGTGAAAAAAGGTACTTTAGGTTCTTATAGTCAAAGAACACCTCGAAGCTCTCTCCATGTAAATAATGTCTCCAGGTCTTTAGAGCAAAGACCATTGCTGTGAGCTTCAAGTGATGGGTAGGATAATTCTTTTCATGGGTCTTCGACTGTCTCGATCCATGGGCAACCACTTTGCCTAGTTCTATTAACATGCAACCTAGTCCCTCATGTGATGCATCGTAGTACATGGCGTAGCCAAGTCATCTCTCTAGCACAATCAGAATAGGTGCACTAGTTAGCCTCTCCTTCAATGTCTAGAAGGTGAACTCACAACCGTCGGTCCACACAAACTTAACCCCCTTCTGCGTAAGCCGCATTATAGGCGTTGTATGCTTAGAAAAGTCTCTCATGAACCGCTTATAGTAACCTGCCAAGCCCAGGAAGCTCTGAATCTCAAATACATTATTTGGTCTCTTCCAACTCATTACTGCTTCTATTTTAGAGGAATCCACTGCCACTCCGTCCCCAGAAAGCACATACCCCAAAAATTTCACCTCGGGCAACTAGAACTCGCACTTATTATTCATGGCATATAACCGATGTTCCCATAACAACTGTAAAGCAATCCAAAAATGCTCCTTGTGCGCCTCCTCTGATGGTGAATAAATAAGGATGCCATCCACAAACACTACCATAAACCTATTGAGGTACGAATGGAAAATACGGTTCATAAGATTCATGAAGGTTGCTAATGCGTTAGTCAGTCCGAATGGCATGACTAAAAACTCAAAGTGCCAATATCGGGTGCGAAAGGCCATCTTAGGAATGTCCTCCTCCTTGACCCGCAATTGATGGTAGCTCGACCTCAAGTTGACATTTGGAAAGCTACATAAACCCTTCAATTGGTCAAACAAATCATTAATACCGGGCCTAGGGTACTTGTTCTTAACGGTCACATGGTTTAACTTACGATAATCGATACACAGCCATAAGGACCCTTCCTTCTTCTTTGCAAACAACGCTAGAGCTCCACAAGGTGACACGCTAGGATGGATAAAACATTTGTCCAACAACTCTTAGACCGCAACTTGACCAGTGCAAAATGATACGAAGGCATAGAAATGGTGCGGTCCCAAGAATGAGGTCTATGGAGAACTCGACTTCCTGCAGAGGAAGAAGCTCAAATAGATCGCCTAGAAAACCATTCGAAAACTCGCAAACCATAGGTTGTTGGGTCTAATATTTGGACAGTAATTAGATTAATATGTTACTTCCACTTTTCATGAAAATCACTTTTAGAGTAGGTCACTAAAAACATGGATTTTTAGTTTCACAAAAACATGTGACTGAAGGTTCTGTTACTCACTAAACCACAACAGTGACTTTCAGAGGTGATTTGATCTATCAACACTCAATATATGTTATCTAGAACTTTTATGTTTTGACCTAAACCCAGATCGCGTTTTAAAATAGGGTTTGTAGGTGTGCAATACATACTAGTCTAAAAGTGACACACTTTGAAAAAAATGTTATATCTCGAGTTCTGCTTATTCAAATCAGTTTTTAAAAAAATTTTATGGAAGATATCATCAAAATCTAGGTCTGGATATAAAGAACACACTTAAATCACTTTTCTATATTTAGTTATGATGTTTTAAAAATCGGGGCAGAGGGGTTTAAATGCTCAAATTTCTAGCCACCTAGCTCATGGTATGTCAACATTTAGTCTATTTTCTTTGCATGCATGTGTTTTAGACTTAAATATAAATATTTCAGAATAACAATATACAACCACATCTCATAACATACAAAACATGAACAAGAAAATAGACTATAACACCTAAAACATCTCTATAACGCCTTTTCGGTTCATTCTTGGTTCTTGATCTTGATTGTGTGTTAAGAGATAAGTTAACAGATATTTTGTGTGATATTGAATGGAGGACTTAGAGGTTTTACTTACGTTAAAAATACGAAATAATAGTGGAAGGTAGGTGGGACTTGGCTTTAAAGGTTTCTAGCCAACTCCTTGGATCCTTTTCCTCTTCTTCTCCTTTCAAGCTTCAAGAACACTTAGAGCTCTCAAAATTTGATCTCTCTCTCTCTCTCTCTCTCTCTCTCTCTCTCTCTCTCTCTCTTGTACTAAAAATGAGGGGAAGAAGGAGTGGTTTAGGTAATGGTTTTATAGGAGAAAGGATAGTGAGTTCCATAATGGTGGTGAAAGCCTTTTTCCCATTTTTCTTAATTTTGATTAGTTGCATATATGGTGTGCTCTTATTAAGAAATTTTGGGACCTGAATTTTCAGAACTTTAGGTGGGGATTTTGGCTAGGCTTTTTTTGGTGGCTCAAAGTGCTTAATTTTTACTTTAATTGCTTGTTTGGTGGTGTTTTGGCGCTACATTGTCCAAGAAAGTGTTTTTAAAATTGATTTGATATATCTTTTTGGTCTTTGTACTTACTAAAATGAATTATTTTAGTATTATTATTATTATTATTATTATTATTATTATTATTATTATTATAGTTTATAAAAATATTGACAACAATTAATTATTCAAGTGTAGGCATTTAAGCTACTTTAAGTTAGTTTGATAAGATGTGACTTTTTAATTTACTTACATGTGTAAGAATTTTAATAATGGTTTATTTACTTTTATTAGTCTATAATATTATGTTATTATGTATATTACTTGTTTGAATAATCTTCGGTCATCATAATACTTGATTTGTACAATTTTTTCTCATTTTTGAGCTTAAAAAGAAAAATATAACTTTTTGGGCACAAAGTCCAAGGTGGCCGGCTATTTAGGGGTATTTAAATCTTTGATTTAAGGTGTCCATATGTTAAATTTTGAATTTTTATAACTTTTTGGTGTACCAGGGTCAAAATGGTTATTTTGCCCTAATTATGAGAATTTTTTATTTTTAATCCAATATTCCATGTTATTTACTTAATTTAGGATGTTGGGAGTCCTCTCTGAGTATTAGAGTTTTGCATCTTGAGTATTAGGTCCTTTTAGGATTTTTAGATCAAATTAGGGTTTCGGGTTGAGTTAGGGTTTCGGACCTTCTAACAACCTAAGATCTAGTTGACTAACTGTTGCTAATACTAGGATTTTAGTCGGAACGTTACAACTAGGGTTCGAACCGGGTCATTACAATCTACCCCCTTAAAATAAATCTCATTCTTGAAATTTCACATCGTACTTCTTCGTGTGAAAGATTGTGGATGATTTACTTGCATTACGCCTTCTCATCCTCGGGTTAACTTTCTTACTTTCATGGCACTGCTATAGGGCTTGTATGAACAGAATTGCCCGTTCTTCTGGAGTACCTTTCTTCGGATTCTTATTGAGTTCTCTCCGAAGTTGCATCCTTGTTCACTCGAATCATTCTCAGTAGAAGGTGTGGACATGGTCGGGCTTATACGTTCGGCAGCCTTGAGTGATGGTTGTTTTGTTTTACTAAAAATCTTGGACTGACTACTACACAACTTTCAAGATCACATCGCATAGTTAAGACGCGGGGGTTGTTGACTAGCGTTAGCCTAAAAGCTTTTATCCTTCAAGCATACCCTTTTCCAGATTGATGCAACATGTTTTAAACTAATGCATATCTTAGAGTTTGCAAATGCTAGCGTACCTTCGATCATCAATGAATACTCTTTTCTCTCTTGTGTAGGGCAAAGACTTTGTCCATTGCTTTTTAGTTGGTCAGGCTGCACCACCTTTTTCAAATCACTCATTCCTTATTGCAGCTATATAAGTATTTCAGGATTAAGAGTATAAGCACTCATAATAACCTTGGAGTGTGATTTAATTTATATAGTCAGTATAAAATTAATTACCTCATTGTGGTCATGTTCAATACACACAAAGTGTACAAGCACATCGAGTCGAAATAATAGACGACGCTATTATCTGTTCCCCGTAATTAAGACAGGCTTTCTAAAACTTTGTGCTACAGTCGTACCGATGGTTTGTCCAATTCCATCTAAACTATGAACAACAAACTTATATTCGGCAAAAACCTATAATCTGGTCTTCTGTGTGCAAGTCGTACTCTATACACCAGATTAAATATTGTACAGAATAAATGGTATCTATGCATAACATTAAAAAAATGATATTGCATACATTACTCATTAAGATTCTCATAAAATAAAAAATAATAATTTTATTAAAATTAAATTAAATTAAATACTAAAACCAAATAAAATCCATGATTTTTAGTACACAACTTTGACAATCTCCCACTTATACTCAAAATCATGCGGCTATACATTTGACTCACATGCCCTCTACATGACTGTCAAAAGTCTTAACCGATAGGCTCTTTGTAAAAAAATTTACAAAGTTGTCCCCTGATGCAATCTTGGTCACGTCAACATCATTCCTCTGTACAATTTCTCGTATCAGGTAATACTTGCGCTCAATTTGTTTTCCTTTCTTATGGATTCTTGGTTTCTTCAAGTTTGCAACCACTCTGCTATTATCACATTAAAATGTAATAGCCGATTGAACTGAAAGGACCACATTTAGAACTAATAGGAAGTTCCTGAGCAAAACGGCCTCCATGGCTATTTCAGGAGCTGCCAAGTACTTAGCCTCCATAGTGGAATCAGTAATACAGTACTGCTTGATATTCCTCCAACTTATAGCTTCTCCTCCCAAGGTAAACACATATCCTGAAGTACACTTATGGGAATCTTTGTCTGACTAGAAATCCTTGTCTATGTACCCCAAAAGTACTAGACTATGTACCTGGTAAACCAACATATAATTCTTAGTCCTTTTCAGGTACTTGATTATATTCTTTATCACAGTCCAATGCTCATATCCTGGGTTAGAGTGATATCTGCTGGCAATGCTAACGGCAAAGCAGATATTGGGTCTAGTGCAAAGCATGGCATACATTAGGCTTCCTATTACCGAAGCATAAAGAACCGCCTTCATCTTCTCTATCTCATCTGGTGTTTTAGGACACTAATTCTTGGATAGAGTGATTCAATGTCTGAAAGGGAGAAATCCTTTCTTGGAATCATGTATGCTAAAACGAGCAAGGATATCATCGATATACTTTGCTTGTGATAACCCCAACATCCTTTGTTTTCGATCTCACAAAAGCTTGATCCCAAGGATGTGACTGGCGTCTTCCAAGTTCTTCATATCGAACTGCCTAGATAACCATACTTTTATCGAAGATAACACCCCCACATCGTTTTCGATAAGTAAGATATCATTTACATAAAGTACTAGAAAGACCACCACGCTTTTGTCACGCTTTTTGTACACACAGGACTCATTTGGACTTTGATCAAAATCATAAGACTTTTTGGCTTGATCACATTGAGTATTGCAAGACCTTGATGCCTGCTTAACTTCATAAATGGATCTCTTAAGTTTGCACAACATGTGCTCCTGACCCTTTACTATGAAACCATCTAGTTGTACATATAGATACATTCGTCAAGACTTCCGTTAAAGAAAGCTGTCTTAACATCCATTTGTCATATTTCGTAATCGAAATGAGCCGCAATGGTTAAGAGAATCCGAATAGACTTAAGCATGACTACCGGCAAAAGGTTTCCTCATAATCGATCCCTTCTTTCTGAGTGAACCCTTTTACAACAAGCCTAATTTTGAAGGTTTCAACCTTCCCTTCTACTCCTCTCTTCCTCTTGTAGATCCACTTGCATTCAATGGGTTTTATCCCTTTGGGTGGTTTTACAAGTTTTCAGACCTAATTAGAATATGTAGATTTTATTTTTAAATTCACAGCCTTTTATCAAAGATCTGCATCTTTGTCCTGAAGAGCTTCATTGTAGTTACCAGGTTCGGTATCCAGTTCTGTCGGGATGCTATCAGAAGACTCTCCCAAGAACATATACCGATCAGGTTGATGAACAACCCTCCCACTACGACGAGACACTACTTGTGTCTATGTACTAGCAGTAATACGGTGTACAGAATATGAACCCTGTGTACCATTGCCCACATGCTCATCTAGCATGTTAATTGTAGCACCCTATTCAAGATCTGCACCCGTCCCGATAATCCTTCAACTACGACGAGGCAATGGGATATCAGTGACTTGTGGTTCCTCTTTCGTTCTACTGGTATTTTCTCTCATTTTTTCTAAAATAATTTTACTATTGGGCATGTGGTCCATAATACAATTCTCTTCTAAGAATTAGGCATTAGTGCTAACAATGATCTTATGATCCTTAGGATTATAAAATAGACCACCCTTCGTTCCCTTAGGATACCCAACAAAGAAACAAACTTCTATCCTCGATTCTAACTTACTCGTGTTCTCTTTCAGCACATGTGCTGGACACTCCCAAATCAGAATATGTCTTAGACTAGGCTTACGCTCAATCTACAATTCTGTAGGAGTAGAAAGTACTAACTTAGAAGGTACCAAGTTCAGAATATAAGCCATTGTCTCTAATGCAAGTCCCCAAAACGAATTGAGTAATCTTGAATAACTCATCATGGACCTTACCATCACCATAAGAGTTCTATTCGTTCTTTCTACTACACCATTCTGCTGCAGAGTGCCCGATGTAGTCAACTGGGATATAATCCCTTCCGATAACAAGTAGTCCCTAAACTCTACAAAGAGGTACTCCCCACCACGATCAAATCGTAGTGATTTGATACTTTATCCAGGCACTTCTCCGCCTCCGCTTTGAATTCTTTGAATTTCTCAAAACAAAAATGTATCCATACCTTGAGTAGTCATCAATAAAACTGACGTTGTCATAGGACCACATACATCAGAGTGAACAAGTCCCAATGGTTCTTTAGCTCTATAGCCTTTAGGCGAAAATGGCCTCTTGATCATCTTACCCTCTAAGTAGGATTTACAGACTTAAAGTATCTCCACTTCTAATGAACTCAAAAGTCCATCTTTTACCAGTCTATTTATCATTTTTAGATAAATATGAGCCAAGTGTAAGTACCAAAGAAACGCTTAGTTCATTAAAGAAGAAAATTTTCTCTTACATAGTAAATTAAATGTGTTATTCAATTTAGTTAGTAGCAATGTAGGGGAGATTGGAGTAACAATATAAAGATCATCCACCAATATACCAGAACAGATAACTCATTTATTATCCTTAATAAGCACAGAATTATTAAAATAAACTAAATATCCTTCTTTAACCAGTCTAGAAATGAAAACTAAGTTCCTTCTAATAGAAGGTACATAAAGACAATCTCTCAATATTAAAATCCGATTTCTACTAAAACTGTGAGTGGCATCTCCTACTATAACTGCTGTCACCTTTGTATTATTGCCCAATATGCAAATAAATTTTCCATCACTAAGTTGTCGAATTTCTTAGAACCCCTGCAATGAATTGTATACATGATTAGTGGCTCCCGTATCTACACATCATGTACTGGTAAATAACACCACTAAACATGTTTTCACAATCAATTAACAGAAATTACCCTAATTGTTCAGTTTGTTGAGATAAACTAGGCATTACTTTTTCCAGTGCCATGATTGGTTATAGTGAAAACATCTGTCTTTCAACTTTTTCACACCAATCCGTGGCCCATTAACTACCTTGGATATCGTGCCACCCTGTTTCTGAATCTTTTTTCTTCTATATGCCTTTTGGCCCAGAGAAACAACCCTTTTCAGAAACAAACACATTTCCTGACATTGAAGAAATACCCTTGATAGTTAAAGCTATATCCAAGTTACTTTCTCAGTCAACAAAATTCGGTCCTATTAGTTTTTTCTTTTCAAGTATAACCGCGAGTGAATTAAAAGCAATTTTAATTTTAAGATTCACATAATTAAAAAATAACCGTTAATTATAACGAGAAAAATTTTAAATTTATTTTAATTTAGTTTCTTCTACCATTTAAAAAAAATTGCTAGCAACCTCGTACCCTGTGAATAGCATGCCTCGATGGGAAGACGCTTACTATCCATCGTTTCTGCAGATAGGCCAATTCCTATTAATTTTACTATCTAGGCAACTGACCCTGCCAAGTAAAATTAAATAGTTGACATAGTTTGGATCCAATAGATAATAACAGTGACTCAGATGCAGAGAATACTATTATATACAGCTAAGTGTTAACCACTACTTAATTCTAAATCAATCGCTTTGCAAAAAACCCTTCAAATAGAGAAGTGATCCACACTAATAATTATCCAGAATTATGTCTGAAGGAGGTTCGTACTAGCGATACTGCAATTAATCTGTCCGATGGGGAGGAAGGCCTTACTGCCAACACGCAGAATTAATTGCATCGCCTACAAATTGGTGATAGAGACCGCAGGATTTATCTGTGAATAAATTCCCTCTCCCACTTAGATTTTTTTTAAAAAAATTTGAGGGTTATAAAATCCGTTTAATTAAAATAAATTTATTAATTTCAAAAATCACATGATCTGAAAGAATTCAAAACATCTTTCCATGTATACGATTTCAAAGATTTCGATTTTTCAAGCCATCTTTTCGTATTATAATGTGTAACAAATAAAATATCTGATGAATGCATAGTTTTTCTTTTAACTTTTTAGTTAAGGTAGTGATTAAAGGCATTCAATTATTTTATTTTTACGTTACACATTTTTTTAAATTAATAATTTATTAAAATTAAATATTTTTTCATTTAATTAATTCAAAATTTGGAATTAATTTTCACATTTTTTCAAGATATCCGATTTAATAAAAAATCATTTTAAACGTGTTATTTTGTAAAAAAATAAAATATCTAAAGTTTTTCATTTCATTAAAAACTTTTAATTAAAAAAACTTAATTTTATTTTTCTTTACAAAATTTTAATTAAAATTAAGTTTTTTGAATTAATTAAATTAACAAGAATATATAAAACAGATATACATCATCCACGCAGTTTAAAAGAAATATAAATGCAAGATATGTATAGATCTCGATTTTATGATCAAAATGAAACTCTAAAAAGTTTCAGTTTCCGGTAAATAGATAAGTTTCCAGTCTTTCAATCCTTATACAAAATTGCTTATTGACATCCCAATCTTATTAAGATTCTTTGATAATCAGTGTTATAAATATATAACACATCTCATATCAGTTATCATTAGAAAAACAGCCGCTAAGGCCCCGAACCATCAGCATCCACCGTCGGCCAAACCACCAGCCTCCTGCCAGCCAATGCCGCCAAATTCCCGAGGCTGTTCTAGCCTCATCCGAGCTCTGTTTTCATCCCCATTTTTTTGGAACGTAGCTAATGAAATATACTATTTTTTTTTCAAGAAAAATTGGTTGAGAATAATTCAAAAAACAGGTTTTGATGGTCGCTGAAACATAAAAAATGCTGCTGCCCCGCAACAGCACTGCCCTGCAAACATTTCAAGGTCGTTCTGGCCTCATTCGAACTCTATTTTTGTCTTTTTTTTTTAAACGCAGCAAACAAAATGTATTATATTTTCGTAAAAAATCATGATTTGAAAATAGCCCGGAAATAGCCATCAAAAGCCCAAGAAGTCGCTGCACTACAATACCCATTGTCGTTGCTGTTGTGCCGCTTGTTTCAGCTTGTTCCATGGTTGTTTTGGCTCCCGTTTTTTACTAATTTTAGCACTGATATCCAGCAATATTATGCCTCGAAGAGAACCTCAAAAAAAATCCCAAAAAATCTCGAAACGGAGTCCCGAAACAGCCTGGACAGCTGGCTATTGCCGCCGCCCATGCCGCCGCTTTTCAACTATTTTCAGTTTAGGTTTTTGCTATGTTTTTGAACTATTTTTCTAGACTATTTTACTGCTATTTTGTGCCTAAAAATTTTCTCAAAACTCATCCCGAAAAAGTCACAAAACCATGCCAAAAAGGGTCCCGAGCCGCCGGCCAAAGCCACCCCTGTGGGCTATTTTTGCCGCTGTTTTTGCTGCAATTTCAGGCCTATTTTGCTACTCTTTTAGTGCACAAAACCCACAAAAAAACTTACCAAAAAAATATGTTTCAAAACTGTGCAAAAATCATCGCGATCCGTGGCTCGAACCACCTGAAACCACTACCGGTGCCACCGATTATGCTGCCGCCTATTTTTTGTGTTCTTAGACATTCAAACCTATTCTTAAATATTCTAAGTAATATTTAAAATAAAAAAAAAATTTTACATCGAAAACTTATGTCTCGTAGGCTGACATTCGAACTAGAAAGCTTAAACTATCACGATCAACTGCCATGATTAAAAATAAATTATAACCATCATTTAACCATTCAATCAAATATAAATAAAATAATGATCATAAAATCGATATTAGAACGCTGACAAAATAAAGTTAGCATAGTTCTATATCTATCTAGCCCCTCGATTAACCATAAACAAAATCAAAACGGCTCTGATACCAATTGTTTAAGGCAAACTGCCAAGATCATTGATTTATAAACAATTTTTCAAAAACTAAAAACTGGACGGTAAATCCCTGAAATAGGCTCCAGATGAAAACTTTTTGATGTCGAACGATCAAAATAAAACTCATGTCACCGAGTTAATTCAGATGAATACCTTTTGATCGAATCTTCAACTACGAACTTTTGATTCCCGAGTTGAAGCTCCGATCAAATCTTCTATAGTATTCTCGATACGATTTTCGAAAGTAGTGTGGGATACGATCCTTCGAGAACTAGTACTGGCAGAACCTGAACAACCTTAGTCTTGAAAGATAACTTATTAATTTGGTTCAGCCTACCAGCATTTTTATAAGGTTATAGTAGGGACCTGTTGAGTAATTATGACTTAGACTTCTAGTGTAACCAAGATACCTATCCAGCGATTTTTGTAAATATGCAAACCTCTCAGTGGTTTCTGTAATTATGAAAATCTTGCAGCAGTTTTTACAATTTTCATAAAATACTAAATTACAGTTCGCACCACTAAAGAACTGTAACTGCACTCTTAGTCATAATCTCAATACCAATTTGCATTGAGCTTCTATTATTAAATGCTTAACTCATCTCCCCACGTTAAGATTTTCAATAACCACTAATTAAATTTAATTACAGATAACTTAATTTAATCGACATCTTTTAAAATCCTTAATCACTTCTGCTTAGCTTAATTGACTGTCGGATAATCAAATCCACCAGCAGAGTTTGGCCCGGTCAAAATTTATAAGCTTCTTTAAGAGGGTATCGTCAATCCCAAACAATCGGGAAGTGGATTCCGTCAATAATTAATATTCATATTCACCATATAATTAATACCGCTATCCAATTCACCGGAACTATAAACCCATAAAAGATTGCATCATCTAATGAATCAAAACAACGAATATTAAATATACTCAAATAATAATTATTTCGGGATGAAGAGCATAAGCACTCATAATAACCTTGGGATGTGGATTAATTTATATATTCAGTATAAAATTAATTACCTCAATGCGGTCTTGTTCAATACACACAAAGTGTACTAGTACAGCGAGTCAGAACAATAGATGGCGCTATTATCTGTTCCCCGTAACTAAGACAAGCCTACTAAAACTCTGTACTACAGTCCTACCGATGGTTTGTCCAATTCCATCTAAACTGTAAACAACAAACTTATATTGTGTAATAGCATATAATCTAGTCTTTTGTGTGCAAGCCACACTCCACACACCTGATTAAATACTGTACAGAATAAATGGCATCCATGCATAACATTTAAAGAAATGATATTGCATATATTGCTCATTAAGATTCCCATAAAATGAAAAAAAAAATTTATTAAAAAAAATAAAATTAAATAATAAAACCAACTAAAATTCATGATTTTTAATATGCAATTCTGACACTTTGTAGCTCTATCCTTGCTGAAGGTTGTTGTAGTTTAATTCCCTTGGCAGTGGGCATTCAGACCTTCAATTTTCAAACTTTCGGTAGTTATAACATATTACTGAGCATGTCCCCCTTTTTTCCAGTGGTTCCTTTCTGCCTTCTTGTGAGTAAGGTTTTAAGCGCGTGAACTTCTTGTTGTTCCTTAGTGATCCTCCTTGATTATCTCCTTTATCTTTTAGCTTGCAATGTGCCATCCTATGCCCTGGTTGGTTGCATCAATAACAAACCCTTGTTGCTGTTTGCTGTTATTTTGTTGTTTTGATCCAAACTTCTGTTGCTTGGGAGGTATCCTTCTCCTTGGATGCTGGGATACTCTGTATCCTGAGATCCGACAAGTACCATGATCCTTCCTGGGGTGTCCTGGGGTGTCCTTCCTTGTGATCAATCCATATTGGCTACTAGGCCTTGCAAGATATATTCGAGGCTCGGGACGTCCACTTCCTCACCGGTTTCGTTTACTTTTATAGGGCGTCCATGGTTTTGTCTTTGTCCTACCATCTTCAAGAAAAGAAAAAGAGAGGGGTCATTGAACTATCCGATAAGGTTGGTTCTACACATGAGGTGAAGGCATAACACACAGCACGTTTATTGCCACGAAAGGTTTTATCTGAAGAAATCCTGTCGTTCTTACTGCAGATTGTACAGAATCACAAAACTGTTAATGACTGGCTACTTTCCTAGACTCAGGGTCTGGGTCTCACTTTGTTGGTTAGCAAAGATCTATTGCTACCAATTAGTCCATCAAGTTTCTATTTCGTACAATGATAACTCGCAGTACTGTTTACACACAAAACTTCATACGATTGCAAAAGTTGGCTCGAAAGCTGTTATTGTAGGCGAATTTTGACTAAAGGTAAGTATTTTCTTCAACTTCCTTTTTTAATTTCCATTATACAGACTCTTAACACGCCCTCGCTGGTTTGGAATCATGCGTTCAGATTGCCCATCAATCTAAAGGTGAGACACGGTACAGAGGTAAGGTTTTATTCCTAAGGTCGCTTCTAAATTTTGCTTGAAACGTGGCAAGAGATGCGAGCCTCGGTTGAGCACACTAAAGGTAGAGTACTCATGTCATTGTAAAATCTCACTGATGTACTTTTTGATTGAAGTTACTGACATGTCGCGAGGTCCAACTTGATAGAAAGCGAGCAGTCTTGGTGAGGCGATCCATTATAATCCGAATGTTGTCATGTTCTTAGGTGATCTTGATAGTCTGGTGATGAAGTCTGTAGTCATACATTTTTATTTCCATCTCGGTCTTTTCCAGGGTTGTCCCGTTCTTTCTGTCCTTGACGTGTTGATACTGTTAGAGCTGTATATTAAAAACCATAGTTTTGATTTTAGTATTTTATTTTATTTTTTAATAAAATTAATTTTTTCATTTTAAGAAAATTTTAATGAGTAATGTATGCTTTTTATTATTTATTTAATGTTGTGCATGAGTGTCTTTTATTCGACATAGTATTTAATCTGGTGTATAAAGCTCGACTTACACATAGAAGACCAGATTATCGGTTCTTATAAAATATAAATTTTTGGTTCACAACTTAGATGGAATTTGACACACCATCGATACAGCTGTAGCACAATACTTTAGTAAATATGTCTTGATTACGATGAACGATAATTGTCTCGATAATTATTTCGACTTATTGTGTTAGTACACTTTGTGTGTATTGAACATAACCAAGTTGGGATAATTAATTTTATACTAACTTTATAAATTAATTTACACCCTATGGTTATTATGAGTGCTTATACTATTAATTTCGAAATAATTATTATTTGCGTATATTTAATATTAGTTGTTTTGATTCATTAAAGGGTGTGATTTTGTATGAGTCTATCATCCCGGTGAGTTAGATAACGATATTAATTATATGGTGAATATTAATTATTAACGGAATCCACATCCCGAAAGATCGGGATTGACGATACCCCCTTAAGGAAGTTTATAAGTTTTTATCGGGCCAAATCCTGGAGGTGAATTTAATTATTCGGCAGTCAAGTAAGTTAAGTAGAAGATCTAAGAAATTTATTTACGAAATCGATTAAATAAATAATTGTCAGTAATTTAATTTAATTGGTAGGTATCGAGAATCTTAACGTATGGAGAATAAATAAGCATTTAATAACAGAAGCTCAAATATTCAATTTTTATGAAATTGCTTCTGAGTTGAGGTAGATTTTTATAATTACATTAGGAGCCCAAATCATATTTACTCCACATGTCCTTACTGTAACCTATTTATATGCTGTTATACAATCCTAACCACCAGAGATCATTCTATCCAATTAGGGTTTTCATGTATTCCTACGATGATTAGATAGGGTTGTGAAGATTACGTCAAGGTAGGCCACACTATAGACGCGTTCTATCATTCGGGTATACAATAAAAGACTTAAATTTTGAATTTCAACTTGAAGTCTACAACCGCGAAAGCTTTTAGACTAAAAGTTGTTGTAACAACCGAAATCAATCTTACCAGATTTCGTAAGTTATAACTCTAATCTAACTTTGGGAGTATATACCATATGTTTTTTTGATTGTTCGATAATGAAAAGTTTTAATAATTACTTTTAAAAAAAATTTAATTTGGAGTCTGTTTCGGCGTTTGTCTGACCATTTTTCTTTTTTGACTAAAATCATTAACATAATCTTAGGATCTTAGCAGTTTACTCCAACAATTAATTGGTATCAGAATCGTCTTTGATCTCTTATGATTTTATTATGGGTTCAGGTTGATTTAGATTGTGTGCTAACTTAGTTTTGTATGCAATCTAATTCTGATTTTTAATGATCATTATTTATTTTGTATGTTTGATTGCATGATTTGAATGATCATTATTAAATTAATTTTTTTAATTATGAGAGTTGATCGTGATAGATTAATTGTGAATTATTTGGAAACATAGAATTAATATAAAAATTAATTATTTTTTGTTTTCTAGTTCTTTTGTTTTTTTTTTATATTTTTATATAATAAAAAATTCGAAAAACAGAGAACAACAAGAAAAAGCGAAGAACAAGAAGCTGCGTCAATTTCAATTGATCCAAAAGGTGGCTCGTTCTCATGGATTATCTTGGATGCATTGAAGATTATCCTTCCAAACGGACCATTAATTCAAGCACAATAAGCTGTGACACCAACCTAATTCTTGGGATTCATTATTGATTGATGCATGATGGTGATATCACGTGGGATGTAATCATGGGATCAAAAATCATCTTTTGGAATTATGGAATGCACGTTCAAAGTCCACGTGGAGGATTTAATTCATGATTTTCAACAGTGGCCATCCATTCTTGATTATCAAGGATTCTTATCAAGGCAAAACTGTTAGTGGCTGCCTATGGAGTATTATTTTTGTGATTTAATTCCAATCGGTAGAAGCCGCGGCAAACATTGCAGCAAAGTCAGGCAGCGTGCAAGAACAGCGCTCCCAGGCGCGGTGCTTGTGTGGTGGGGCAACGGTGGTGCGTGGCCAAGCAACGGTGATAGCAATTTTTTAGTTGGATTGTGACTTGTAGTAGCTAAATATTACAAGATTTCTATTTGTCTACAAAGTTCTGACAGAACTAGAAAATTAAAATTTTAATTCTGACAGGATTGCACGTTGTCTACATGAACATAATCCATTTAGTTAAAGAGTTATAGATCGACTATAAAAGTCAGGATTTAATACATTTATTTATTTAAATATGTAGATGTTTTTATTTTAATTAATTTATTTTGTTTTGTTTTAATTAATTATGATTAATTCGAAATTAATTTTTTTGTAACGAAAAAATAAAATAAAATTTTCTTTAATAAAATTAATTTTTTAAAAGAAAATTTAGGAATTTTATTTTTTTATATTAAAACACGTTGTAGATATTTTTTAAATCGGATATATTGAAAAAACGTGACGGCTAATTTCAATTTTTTTGAATTAATTAAAAGAAATTTAATTTTAATAAATTATTTTTTTCGAAATATGTGTATCGAGAAATAAAATTAAATTCGTGATTTTTATTTAAAAATTAAAATTTTAAAATAAATAGAATTTGAGAATTTTATTTGTTACACATAAAAATACGTAAAAATGGTTTAAAAATCGAAATCTTTTACAACGTGTTATTTTTGAAAATTATAAATTTATTTTAATTAAACATATTTTATAACCTTAAAAAATATTTTTAAAACGAAGTGAGTGAGTAAATTTATTCACAGATAAATCCCACGGTCTCCATCACTAGGTCATAGGTGATGTAATTAATTTTTTCGTGTTGGCATTAGGGCCTTCCTCCTTATCGAACAGAATTAATTACTGGATCACCGGTACGAACATTTTTTATGAATAATTTTGGATAATTGTTAGTGTAAATCACTTCTCTATATAAAGGATTCATTGCAAAGCGATTGATTCGAGATTAAGTGATAGCATACACTTAGCTATAAATAATAGTATTCTCTTCCTCTAAGTCACTGCAATTATTTATAAAGTCGAAACTATGTCAGTTATTTAATTTTATTTGACAAGGACTATTACCTAGATAGTAAAAATTAATAGGAATTGACATGTTTAGACAAATAATGAATAGTAGACGTCCTTCCCATTGAGGCATGCTATTCACGGTGTAGCAAGTTACTAGAAATTTTTTTTTTAAAATAGTAGAGGAAACCAATTTTAGACTAAAATTTAAAATTTTGTTCATCATAATTAATGTTTTTAATTATGTGATTTTCAGAATTAAAATTATTTTAAATCAACTCGCGACTATACTCAAACAAAATAAACACATGGGTTCTAATTATGTTGACTGGAAAAGAAATCTAGATATTGCTTTAACTACTGAGGATGTTCTTGGAAAACTAGAAAACGTATTTGTTTCTGAAAAAAATTCTTCCTCTAACCGAAAGACAAAAAAAAGAAAAATATTTAGAAATAGACTGGCCCGATTTTCAAGGTAGTTAGTGGGCTACGGACTAGTGTAAAAAAACTGAAAGATAGATGTTTTCACTGCAACAAGACACAGCACGGGAAAAAATAATATGCAGTTTATCTTGGCAAGCAGAATAACAAAAGTAATTTCTGTTCACTAGTTGTGGAAACATATTTAGTGGTATTATCTATCGGTACCTGGTGTGTAGATACGGGAACCACTAATCATATCTGTAATTCATTGTAAGGGTTCTAAGGAATTCGACAACTTAGTGATATGGATATTTACCTGTACGTGAGCAATAATACAAGAATGGTAGCAGTTGCAGTCGGAGATGTCACTCTCAGTTTTAGTAGAGATCGAAATTTAATATGGAGAGATTGTTTTTATATACCTTCTATTAGAAGGAACTTAGTTTCTGTTTCTAAATTGATTAAAAATGAATATTTGATTTTTTTAATAACTCTATGGTTATTAAGGATAATAAACAGTTTATCTGTTTTGGTACATTAGTAGATAATCTTTATGTTATTACTCCTATCTCTTCTACACTGCAACTGTGACGCCCCGTCCTCCGGGCACGTCGAGACATATGCAACTATAAATAAGGAAGATATTCTAACCGAACATTCATAATTACATATGATAATTACTACAATATTAACGATTTAGAATTTGTTCAAAATACTTAATGATTACAGTCATCCAGAAAATTTAACAAGATTACAATATTCCCATGGAAACTAAGCAAAAGAACCAAAAAAAAGGAGGAAATTCAAATTTTTCAATTCGCATTGTCAGGGTATGCTGGCTCCTGCCACTCACCCTGTTCCTCGAAACCTTCTTCTTCAACGGGTGCAACCTCCTCAAATAGTCCTTTTCCCTCACCTATGGCACGAATGCCATGAGCCAAAGTCTAGAAGAAAAAATCCTAAACCGTCTAACAAACTCACAACAAAATATCCTACAATACATATCGTATAAAACCCAATACAATTTACGGTCAAAGAGATAGATAATTTAACGTTTCAACAGGGTAAGCATGTATAAGAGCAATTGTGCGAATGAGTGATGCAGATGAATGCGATGCAACCGAATTTTGTTTTCTAATCCAAATTTAAACTTTAGTTATCCTAGGCTCTCCCAAACTGAGGTGAACCATCCTAAACCACATGATCCCAATTACGCTGACCAAGTCTACCGACCGACAAAGAGCGTTCCTTAAGCCGTGAAATGACTACGTAGCGGACTAAGTGTCCAGCGGGGTTATCACTGACGGCAAGGGCATGGACAAGTCAACACTCAGGCTCTCGAATCTCAGGTCAAGGTCAAACGTGGAATCGCAAAATCTAACTCTTATTATTACGCCACCTGAACCGCATTCACCAAAAATATACATCATAAACAATAAGGTGCATTTAGCACTTGGGGCAGAACCATCCCAAAAATTAAATCAAGGCATATAGCTAATATCACAATCAGGGCATTTAGCCAATATCACAATATTTCAATCCCATCAATCACGGTACCAATCCTAGGGTTTAATTTTTTATTCTTTTCTCAAAATAAAACGGTGAACTCCGCGAAACCCAACCCAATTTTAAAAGATACGAAGGGACTCCGATAACTCAAGATGAAATGTAGGGATGCTCATGATGTGCAATATGCTTCTCGTGTGCAATTAATTATAGCATGGCATATAAACACAATATGACATGGGGTACAACTTGCTAAAGCATCAAGTACAAACATACGAAGTATAACCATAATTTATGCGATATAGAATCGAACTACCGACATGAGTTCATTTCATTAAAATTATTATTTCCATACACCAAACATTCACAAGGTTCATATCAAGTTCATATAAGATTCACACACTCAAGTTCCATAAGTAACATGTCATTCGAACACTTAGCCAACTTTAGGTAAAAGTTTAATTGCTAGTTTTAAAGATGCGACAGTGTTTTAAAGCACTTAGACATTGATTTAATTTCTAAAATTTGAATGCCAATTTGATAAAAGTATTTCCTACAATTTTTATATTTATCACCAAGGTCAGCTCCTAAAGTAAAAAGGTCTTTTATTTTATTTTAATAAAAATCCATCAGCATTCTACAGAGAAAATCTCATAGATGAGGCCTCTGTTGGCCACTGTTTTGGGACATCAAATCAAGGGCTAAGGCTCTGATTTCTGATGAGTTTCTAGTTTAAGGTGTCCCCTATAAGTTTCATGTTTTGTGCTAAGGAAAGTTATTTGAAAAAAGTTTGAGATATTTGCCAATTTATAAAAAGGGTTCAGTCAGCCTAAAAAGGATCTGCAGAGTGCATTTTTAACAGAGAATTCTCAAAACCTTTGGGGTATCATCCGAGGGTATTTTGGGCTGATTGTTTCTCAGTAATTAGTTTAATATGTTAGCTACAACTTGCATGTTTACCACTTTTGGATTTGTCTTCTAAAAAGTTAGGTTTTAGGTCTCACAAAAAAAATGTAACAGAAAGGTCTGTCAGTCACTGAACCTTAATAGAGACTTTAGGAAGTGTTTTAACTCATCAAAGCTTCATAGTTTTGGCCCATTGTTGGTGTAAAGAAGGATAAATGTGTCCTCTACAACGTTTATGTTTTCATCGAAGCTCGGTTCTTACTTTAACTTAGGATTTTTAGATCTGTAACTTAGAGTGGTCAAGATCTGACACTATTTGAAAAAAATGAGATATCTAGAGTTCTACCCAACGAAATCACTTCAAATCAATTTTTTATGAAAGATAACTCAAAAATCTAGATCTGGGCATAAAAATCACTTTAAGACCATTTTTTTACATTTAGTTATGATAATTTAAAGTTGGTGGCAAAAAGTGAGTAAATCCAGAAAATTAGGCTACTTAGGGTTTTGGTTGCTTAGCTTATATTGTGTATATTTTTTACATGTTTTCTTTGCATGCATGTTATAAGCTCACATAAACCAAAAGTCCAGAACATGTTTAGGCCATAAAACTCTAAGAAACACACATGCAAATACATACAAGGTTTACTCATACATAAACAGTCCCTAAATCATTCCTACGACGCCTTTTTGAGTTATTTTTGTTTCTTTCCTTTAGGGTTGCTTATAGAGATGGATTGAGAGGTATCTTGGGGGAGAATATCAGAAGGTTTAAGGGTGTTGCTTACCTTATTTGAAGCTCAAATGGTTGTAGAAAAATAGGACTTAGCTTCAATGCTCCTTCCTTGATCCATTCCTCCTTCATCTTCCTTCCTTCTTTCTTCTTCTCTCCTTCTTCTCTCTTAGGACACTTAGATAATTTTTGTACTCTCTCCCTCACCCTCTCAGCCGTGCCACATGAAGGAGGCGAGTGCTTGGGGTGTGTTTGTTTTTATAGAAAAATTAAGATGGAGGATAATTATTGTGTGTAAGTAATTTTTTTGAAATTTGTAATTCCTCATTGGTTGCATGAGAGGTGGGGGTTATTTGAGGTAGACATATTCAGACCATGGCAGCAAGGGAATTCGGCTGGGGGTGTTTGGGAGGCTAAAAAGCTGTTTTGGCAATTAATTAGGGTTTTAAATTGTATTTTAGTGCATTTTTGTGTATATAAATGCATAAAATATTAATTTTATGTATCTAAATCTACTACAACCTTTTATATTAATGTATTAATAATTAATTTAGTATTTTTATAATTTATCATAATTTTGATAGCAATTAATTAAATATGTGTAGGCTTTTAAGCTAAATTAAGTTAGTTTGACTAAAATTAATTTTTTGACTTATTTATTGTGTAGAGATTTTAAATTATTATTTGTTTACTTTTTTTACTTATATTATTATATTATTATGTATATTACTTGTATAAAAAGTATTTGGTGAAAATAATACTTAATTTATACATTTTTTTCTCATTTGAAGCTTAAAATGGCAAAAAAATAACTTTTTTGACACAATTTCCTAGGTGGCCGGCCATGCAAGGGCATTTTGGTAACTTTTGTTGTTATTTTATATTTTATTAATTAATTGTATATAAATATCTGATTTTGGGTGTTCATGTGTCAAATTTTGAATTTTTAAGACTTTTTACTGTACTCGGGGTAAGATGGTTATTTTACCTTAATTATGAGAATTTTTTATTTTTAATTTAATATTTTGTGTTATTTACTTAATTTAAGCTGCTCCGAGACTTTTCTACGTGTTAGGGCTTTGCCTCTGAGTATTTGGTCTCTTTTAAAATTTTCGGGTTAAAATTAGGGTTGTGGATGATTACTTGCATTTCTTCTCTTCGAAGTTGTGTCCTTGAGTTGCTCGTTATTGAGGGTGTGGACAAGGTTGGGTTTGCACGTTCAGCATTCTGGGAAAAACGGTTGCTTAATCTTTCTAATTTCTTAAACCAATCACTACGAAATTCTCAATAATCACATTGCATACTTGTGGCGAGGATTGTTTGTCTAGTGCTAACTTAAAAGCCTTTGTCCTTCAAGCGTATCCTTTTCCCAAGATAATGTAACAATTTTTTTTAACGTATATCTTATAGTTTGTGAATTCAGGCGTACCTCTGATCATTAACGGATACTCCTTTTCTTGGGAAGGCGAGTCTTTTGTTCATTGGTTCTCTTGTTGGTTGAGTTATATCATCCTTCCCGAACTGCTCATTTCTTTTTTACAGATGTTGTCGTTTCTTCCCCTTGGTAGCGGGCATTCAAGCTTCTTATGTTCGAACTTATTGTAATTAAAGCAGATCGTTGAGTTTGTCCCTTATGAAAGGCGGACACTCCCCTCTTCGCTCTCTGGTTGGTCGAATTGCACTACCTTTTTCACACCACTTGTTCCTTGTTGTAACAATTTTGTTTGATCTCCACAACTCTGTCTGGTTGATGGTGGTTGTAGCTTAATCCTTCTTCGGCGTGAGCACTCAGATCTTTTATGTCTGAGCCTATGGCATTGATAACAAATTTTCAATTTTGATGTCCTTTTTTCCTAGTTGTTCTTGTTGGTCATCTTGAGGGTAAGGTTTCGAGCATATGATCTTTTTGTTATTTCGCAGTGGTCCTCCTTGGTTATCTTCTCCAATTCTCATCGGGCAGTGCATCATCTTATGTTCTGGCTATTTGCACCTATAACAAGCTCTTATTGTTGGTTGTTGTCGCTTTGTGGCCTTAATTCAAATCTCAGTTGTTCGAGAAAAATTCTTCTTCTCAGGCGTTGGGATGTTCTATACTCTTAGGTCCGATAGATACCATGATCCTTCCTGGGTGCCTTTCCTTGTGTTTGATCCAAATTAGATGCTAGATCTTGCAAGATTCGTGCTAGGCTCGGGACGTCTACTTCCTCCTTGGTTCCATTTACTCTCACTGAACTTTCGTGGTTCTGTATTTGTTCCGCCATCTTCAGGGAAGAGAAAAGGAAAAAGGGTCATCGAACTATTTGCTAAAGTTGGTTCTACTTTTAAGGTGAAAGCATGACACTCAATCTCCCTATTAGTATGAAAAGTCTTATTCAATGAGATTCCATCGTTCTTCACCAAAAGATCGTCACAGTAGGGCTACCATTTTGTGTTTTGTACGAATTTCTGTTATTGTACTCCGGGTTTTACGTCATTGACTGGCAAAGATTTATTCGGACTAAGCAATTTCTTTTCCATTTCTATTCCGTATACTGATAATCTCGTAGTGTTGTTTACACATAAAATCTCATATGGTTGCAAGGGCTAATTGGAAATTTGTTATTGTAAGCGGCTTTGATCGAAAATAAGGGTTTCCTTCAATCTCTTTTATGCCTACTCTTAACATACTTTTGATGGTTCAGAACCAGTTGTTTAGACTGTCCAGGTAAGATGCGGGTCTCGTTTAGGTATGGTAAAGAACCTTCGTTGGTATAAAATTTCACAAATATACTTTTTGCTTGTCGCTACCGATACGTTGTGAGGACTGACCGATAGAAAGCGAGGGATCTTGGTGAGGCCATTCATTATAACTCGGATGTTATCGTGCTCTTGAAGCGATCTTGACAAATCCCGGCGATGAAGTCCATAATAATCATCTGTCCTCTTCCTTATTCCAATCTTTCTAAGCGTTGTATTATTTCTCTTAGTTTCTGCAGCTGTCCTTCACGTACTGGCTCGTAGGGTTTGGATATCTCTTCATTTGAATCGTGATAAAAGATATGTCTGAGGCAAATATCGAGTCACGTGATCGATTGTTGTTTGATGGTAAACTCTCCATCAAGCTCCTGATGCTCATATCGTTGTTAGAAATTCTCCATTGAAAGTAGGGATAGCCGGACTCTGATACTATCATTTTGGTGGAAAAAGTTGACGTGAATATTGATATGTACAGATATTCTTTCGTTACTTGCATACTAAGGGTTCCCTAAGCTTGAGGCTGCCTCTTGCTTCTCGCTTCCTTACCGTCGGCACGAATCTTTTGCTTTTCGATTCGTTGGATGTGTGGGTTCGCTATGAACTAGTCTAGAAAAGTTTAAACTTTGTCACATAGTGATGTTATGAGTCTCTTAGTGTGAAACTGTTGTTCCTAACTATAGATTGTTGATGGCACAGTTCCACTTGTCGGGCCTTTTGAAAAGGTGTAATCAGTTGAGTAACCCCTTACTTAATCATTCCTGCAGTCGGGGGTTTCGGTCTTTAAAACTTCGTTAAACGTAGACGTTGACGATACTTTGAGTCGTAATGTTGAGGAAATGTTACCTTGCGATTCGAAGAGTCATTAAGAGGGTTCCGTGCATTGTCCTAATCTTCCGTGAAAGCGTTGAAACCTATTAATGTACTATCCTGACGTTCGTCGTAGTCGCTCACAGATCTACGGGGCAGGGTTTTGAGGATTAAGGGGCAAAAACATACGTGGAGTTTAATAAGGATGGTCAGCTCAATTTTATCGGTTTCAGAGAAGGTGACCACATAGCAGTGGCTTGATAAGCATTTGGCTGTGGATTTCAAATAGTATAAGCATGAAATGTAGC
The DNA here is from genome assembly GCA_032270985.1 of Heliamphora pulchella. Classification (NCBI taxonomy): domain Eukaryota; kingdom Viridiplantae; phylum Streptophyta; class Magnoliopsida; order Ericales; family Sarraceniaceae; genus Heliamphora; species Heliamphora pulchella. Next base: position 6,341 of record JAULJZ010071331.1, on the reverse strand, counting down.
TAGGGCTAGAGCATCTTAGAATGAACTCCCAGATAGTTCAAATGCATGGGGTCATGGTTAAAGCAATCACCGTTGACTCAGGTTGAGAGGTCAAAAGATTAGCAATTAATGAATATTACAAAGAGAATACTCTCGGAATTAATATGTACAGTAACAGACCTTGACAAAGGTATGTCTAAGCAATGGGTAGCCAAAATGGATATTTTTCCCGAAATTACGTCGGCCTAACATATTTCAATCCAAGCATCCAAGTTAACTCCCTAGGTTGGAATTTCAAGAGTTTTCAAAATTATTTCAGTCGAATATGGTGTCGAAGTCTGGAATGAATGGTGGTGAAAGATCTTGCCAATATCGAACGACGTTGAGTTCTACAAATAGAGAGCTAGTTCAAGGATGATGGCGTGCATTTAAGGACAATCAAAGGTGAAGGCATGACTTAGCCAAGGAAAACTTCAAGGATAATGGTATTTTCTAGGAGAAATTTCCCGATAGGATTATCAACAAGACTTGGGTGTAGAAGGATTACGTACGAATGATACAGGGTAACATTGTTGAGGACCGGTTCTATTAGAAGAAAAAATAAACAAAGAACTCTAACCGGTATAGAAGTTGATACAAGGGTTTTGGGAAAAGAAACTCGTAAGGGAGAAATTGCAGGGTTTTAACGGTGTTTTCCTCAGAACTTAAGCTACTCCTAGTGCCTTATCATCTAAGGATTAGTCAACTTATCGGTGGTCTGATCGTCTATTAACTATCTAAGAGAGTGTCGAGATTAGGGGGTTGTTTCCATTCTTAATTGTCTTCATTTTTTTTTTTTTGGATATTGTAGATTTTAATTTGAGGTTATGAGATAACTTATGAATTTGAGAGAGTTTATAAAAAATTTAACAACAAATACTTACATTTTATTCAACACATAACTGGTACGAGGTTCTAAAAAAGTTCACATAGCATACACACAATCTTCAAACAAGAGAGAAAGTACAGCGCTTAGCATACTAAAGTCTAAACAAAAAAACGTGGATAAAAGTGGCGAATAGTTGTCTCGCATTCCCAAGTCGCTTCATAAATGCCGTAGCAGCGCCACTGCACTTTCCACATGCCAGAAGCCCTCCGGCCCCACACGAGCCCTGTTGATTATGGCAATTGGTACCCGTAGGTACATTTTCGGACTGTTAAAGTTGATTGTCGGGTTGCATGGGTTGATGATTCCTCTCCTATCCATTGGTTTCTGTGTCTGCATCCACTTTGCATTCATCCTATCTCCTAATAGTCTTTTGAATCCCAGTGGTACCTTCAGACGGTAGGTGGTCTCGTCGCACCTCTCTAATATCCTCAACGGACCATGTACCTCAAAAAAGACTCCGACTTTTTCCACTTCCACGTTCTTTTAGGAAATACCCTTGCATACACTCGTTCTCCGATACGATAGTCTTTGTGGTGGTCCTGGTGGCTCCAGTAGATTACTGCATCCGTTGCTTCATCATCATCCGTCCTTTCAGAGCCGTTTTATTTTTCTGTTTACGGTTTATTGGGGTCGGGTAGATTTAGAACTGTGCTAACTTTGTTTTGCAGGCGTTCTAATCCCGATTTTATGATCATCTATTTTTTTTTTTTTGATTGAATGGTTTGAATGGATGATGATTTAATTAATTTTTTAACCATGGGGGTTGACCGTGTTAGATTAATTATTTTTTAGATCAAATGTGAGCCTACGGGATATAGGTTTCGATGTAAAATAATTTTTTGTTCTTTAAGTTTTTTTTTCTAGTTTATTAGAAAAAAAAAATAAGAACAGGTATGGAAGAAACGGCGGTGGTTGGCGGCGGCAATCGGCGGTGGTTTCGACGGTTTTAGCCGCGAATAAGTTTTTTTTATTGCTTCGCAATAATTTTTTTCTTTTCCAAATTTTTTTTTTCTGGTTAAAAAAAAATGAGGGGAAGAAAAGAAACAAAAAGCCAGCAGCAGTCGGCAATTCCAAACGCGGCAACAGCCGTTGGTCTCCAACCGGCCAAGCCAAACACGCAACACACAGCGCCAGTTTCCCAACCGGCTTTGTGGTGCAAAACATCCCAGGCGGTTTTCCCAATTGCCAAACGCAGCTTTAAGCCGCGGCAATCCCAAAGCAGAGGCAGCGCACAAACAGTGGCTGTTTGCAATTGGCGCAGTGGTCTGTGGCGCTCCCAAGCTTCAGCAATCCGAGAGTTCCAGACAAGCAACTAATCAATTGACTCAACAGTGCTATTGATTTTCTTCAAAGCTTCAAGGTTTTTTGCAAGTAATTGTAGCGCCAAACACGGCGCAAATAGCAAGCGGTCCAGTGGCGCAATCTAGCCGCTGGTTTCCATAGCGGTTTAACTACTGTTTTTGTGTTTGGTGAAGTTGTTGCCGCGGTTTGGGATTAGATTTCAAGCAGCATTTTTTCCGTAAACAGCGTACCGTAGCGCCAAACTCTGAAGCTTTTTTAATTCCAATAAAAAGCATCCAGCAGTGGTTTTTAATTCCGCCGGGTTTGAAGCAATTATCCAATGATCAGTAAAATTCTGCAGCTATGGGATACAGGAAGTTACAGGAGACTGAAACTCTTTAAGAGTTTCAATCGGATCATAAAATCAGAATTTATATTTATCTTGCATTATTTATATGTATTAATTCCGTAGATGATATTTATTGATTTTATTTATCCTGTTAATTTAATTAATTCGAAAATTCGATTTTAATTAAAATATTTTGTAATGAAAAATAAAATTAAGTTTTTTTTAATTAATTAATTTTAATTAAAATAAAAAAATTTAGATATTTTATTTTTTACAAAATATCACGTTTAAAAGATGATTTTTTTTAAATCAGATATCTTGAAAAAAAATTGTGAAAATTAATTCCGGATTTGAATTAATTAAATGGAAAAATGTTTAATTAAAATAAATTAGTATTTTTTGAAAAATGCAGAACGAAAAATAAAATAAATAAATGCCTTTAATCTCTACCTTAGCTGAAAAGCTGAAAGAAAAACTGTGCATTTATTAAAATTTTATTTGTTACGCATTTAAATACGAAAAGATGGTTTGATAAATCAGAATCTTTGAAATCGTATATACGGAAAGATGTTTGATTCTTTCAGATCGTGTGACTTGTGAAAAATAATTTGATAAATCAGAATCTTTGGAATCGTATACACGAAAAGATGCTTAATTCTTTCAGATCGTGTGACTTTGGAAAGATAGTTTGATAAATTAGAATCTTTGGAATCGTGTACACGGAAAGATATTTGATTCTTTCAGATCGTGTAGCTTTCGAAATTAATAAATTTATTTTAATTAAACAAATTTTTATAACCCTAAAAAATGTTTTAAAAATCTAAGTGAGAGAGAAAATTTATTCGCAGATAAATCCCGCGGTCTCCATAACCAATTTGTAGGCGATGCAATTAAACCCTGCGTGTCGGCAGTAAGGCCTTCCTCCCCAACAGACAGATTAATTAAGGTATTGCCAGTACAAACCTCCTTTAGGGATAATTCTGGATAATTATTAGTGTTGATAGCTTCTCCAACTGAAGGGTTCATTGCGAAGCGATTAATTTGGGATTAGGTGATGGTTAACACTTAGCTGTATATAATAGTATCCTCTCCAACTGAGTTACTGCTATTATATACTGGACCGAAGTTATGTCAGCTATTTAATTTTACTTGGCATGATCAGTTGCCTAGATAGTAAAATTAAAAGTAATTGGCCTGCCTGGTCTTATGAAGGATAGTAGACGTGCACCCAACGTGGCATGCTATTCTCAGGTTACCAGGCTGCTGGCGAATTAATTTTAAAATGGTAGAAGGAATCAAATTAAAATAAATTTAAAGTTTTGCTCATCATAATTAACGATTTTTTTAATTATGTGATTCTCATGATTAAAATGGATTTCAACCCACTCGCTTTAATACTCAAAGAAAACAAACTTACGGGACCAAATTTTGTTGATTGAAAATGTAACTTGAATATAACTTTAACTACAAATAGTATTCCTTCAATACCAAAAAATGTGTCTATTTTAGAAAAAGGTTCTTCCTCGAAGCCGAAAGGCATAAAGAAGAAAAAGGTTCAGAAACAGGGAGACACATTTTCTAAGGTGGTTAGTGGGCCACAGACTGGTGTGAAAAAGCTGAAAGGCAGATGTTTTCACTGCAACTAGACCCGACACTGGACAAAGCGATGCCCAGTATTTCTCAGAAGGTAGAACAAACACGGTAATTTCTATTCACCGGTTGTGAAATCATGTTTAGCGGTGTTATCTACCGGTACCTGGTGTGTAGATACGGAAGCCACTAATCATGTCTGCAATTCGTTGCAGGGGTTCCAGGAAACTCGACAACATAGTGATGGAGAGATTTACCAGCATATGGGCAATAATACAAAGGTAACATCAGTTGCAGTAGGAGATGTCACTCTCAGTTTTGGTAGAGACCGGGTTTTAATATTGAGAGATAATTTTTATGTACCTACCATTAGAAGGAACTTAGTTTTCGTTTCTAGATTGGCTAAAATGGATATTTTGTTTATTTTAATAACTCTGTGGTTATTAAAGATAATAAATGGGTTATCTGTTCTGGTACATTCGTGGATAATTTTTATATTATTACTCCAATCTCTCCTACACTGCAACTAACTGAAATGAATAACACATCTAATTTACCATACAAGAGAAAGTTTTCTTCTTTAATGAACCAAACGTTTTTTTAGTACTTACGCTCGGGTCATATTAATCTATAAAGGATAAACAGACTGGTAGCAGATGGACCTAGAGTTCATTAGAAGTGGAGGCACTTCCAGCCTGTGAATCTTGCTTAGAGGGTAAGATTACCAAGAGGCCATTTTCGGCGAAAGGCTATAAAGCTAAAGAAGCGTTGGACCTGGTTCATTCTGATGTGTGTGGTCCTATGACAATCCAGGCTAGAGATGGCTTTGAGTACTTCGTCAGTTTCATTGATGACTACTCAAGGTATGGATACATTTACCTGATGCACCGTAAGTCATAATGCTTTGAGAAATTCAAAGAATTCAAGGCGGAGGCAGAAAAGCGTCTGAGTAAAGGGATCAAATCATTATAATCCGACCGTAGTGGGGAATACCTCTTTGGACAGTTTAAGGATTACTTATCATCATAGGGGATTACATCCCAGTTGACTGCACCTGGCACTCCACAACAGAATGGTGTAGCAGAAAGAAGGAATAGGACTCCTATGGAGATGGTAAGTCTATGATGAGTTATTCAGGTTTATCACATTTGTTTTGGGGACTCGCTTTAGAGACAGCGGCTTACATTCTGAACGTGGTACCTTCTAAGTCAGTACCTTCTACTCCCATAGAATTGTGGACTGGGCGTAAGCCTAGTCTGAAATACATTTGGATTTGGGGGTGTCCAGCACATGTGCTGAAAGGGAACGCGGGTAAGTTGGAACCGAGGACAGAAGTCTTCTTCTTTGTGGGGTATCCCAGGGGAACGAAAGGTGGTCTATTTTATAATTCTAAGAATCAGAAGGTCATTGTTAGCACCAACGCCCGATTCTTGGAAGAGAATTATATTATGAACCACAAGCCCAATAGAAAAATTGTTCTGGAAGAACTGAGAGAAAATGCCAGTGAAACTGAAGAGGAACCACAAGTCACTGATATTCCATTACCTCGTCATAGTGGGAGGATTATCGGGACAAGTGCAAATCAAGAATAGGTTGCTGATGCACAGGGTTTAGATTATGCATAGCCTGTTACTGCTAGTACACAAACACAGGTAGTGCCTCGTTGTAATGGGAGGGTTATTCATCAACTTGACTGGTATATGTTCTTGGAAGAGTCTTTTGACAAGATTCCAGCAGAACTAGATATCGAGCCCTGTAACTATAACGGAGCACTACAAGACAAAGATGCAGATCTTTGGCAAAGGGCTATGAATTTAGAGATAGAACCTATGTATTCCAATCAGGTCTGGGAACTTATAGAACCACTCGAAGGGATAAAACCCATTGGATGCAAGTGAATCTTGGATGCAAGTGGATCTACAAGTGGAAGATAGGAGTAGACGGAAAGGTTAAAACCTTCAAAGCTAGGCTTGTTGCTAAAGGGTTCACTCAGAAAGAAAGGATTGACTATGAGGAAACCTTTTTGCCGGTAGCCATGCTTAAGTCTATCCGGATTTTCTTATCCATTGCCGCACATTTCGATTACGAAATCTGACAAATGGACGTCAAGACAGCTTTCCTTAACGAAAGTCTTGAGGAGTGTATCTATATGATACAACCAGATGGATTCATTGCAAAGGGCCAGGAGCACATGTTGTGCAAGCTTAAGAGATC
>JAULJZ010071320.1:0-13071 GCA_032270985.1 Heliamphora pulchella | reverse complement strand
AATCAGACTGTTGCATAGGTTGTATGCTATTGTGGTGGTCGTAAATCATACAGATGGAGTTGAATTATGACGGTGTTTGACATTGCTGAAATTAGTAGTTTATAAATTATATTTTGTAGCAGAAGTTGTAAGTATTTGGTAAAAATTGTAGTTTGTAACTGAAATAAAAAAAAATAGTTATAAATTATAGCAAAAGTAAATGTGTATGACCGGAGGTTAGATGGCAATGACAATTTGTAGGCTTATTTTGTGTTCTCTATATATTGTTAATGTGAGTTAATTTATTATGGAAATGGATATTGTTCTATTAATGACAAACAGGTTTCATAAGTGATCAAGTATCGTTTGGAAGAATTTAATATTAAAAAATGTGTGAGATGCTGGAAGATGCTGTAATGAGACCGTCGTTTATCAATATGATGTCAAAAAAATACAGTAGAGAGTATGTTGATATTTGACACCGTGACTATAGTAGTGATGTTCTAATTTTTTCTCGATCCATGTCTGTGTTTACCGGAGAGTAGGAACAATCTTTTGATTGGATTGTTGTCGTACCGTACTAAAATAAATATTTAAAATTCTAAAATTAATTACGATTTAGTAGAATAGTGGTTAAATTCATGTATCTTTCCAACGGGGACAAATAGGTTAAGTTATGGTATTATCAGATTAATATTTAAAATTAATTTAAAATAGAATTTGATTGAGATTATAAAATATAGTTAATTTAAATAAAATAAAATAATAAAAATTATTCTAAATCTAAAAGATAATCAAAATTCTTAAAGTTTGAATTCACTCAGCTAATATTTCAGTTTAATTTGGATTTTATTTCTTTCAATTGGTTCAATTCAATCCGATCACGATTACAAGACTGACACGGATTATTAAGAGGATAAGGTCAAATCCAAACTTATCATATTTTATCTAAGATTATGGCACGAATCGTCTGAGTGTTTCCAGCACGATTCGTTCTATCCAAGTATAGAATATTTCACGTTTTGAATAAGAACAAGGGCATATAACAGTTGCATAATCTTATTATTACAATCACAGAAAGTAAGAACTGAACTAGATAATCAAATTAAAAACTCGTTGATCAGAAGTTAACGTCTTAAAATCATACAACGAACTGAATTCGAATAGAAAAGAAATATAAATCTAAATTAATTCTAAAATACCGACTAGGGATTCATCATCTTTTAGGAAGAAAAAGATCAACCTCGAATCCATGAAGAGTTTAGGAAGAAAAAGATCAACCTCGAATCCATGAAGAGTTAAAGAAGAATTGGTTCTCGGGCCTCCGTCTTCGTCTTATCGTTACATTTCGAGTCTTCACACTTGTCTCTTGATGAGTTTTTAATCTGATTTTTAAAGATTTAGAAGTTATTAAATGATTCCCCCAAGTCTTGAATTTATAGAGATGATTCATGCTCCTTGTTTTAGTGTTTCATTTAAATTCAGACTGTTCGTTCAATCTGGACGCTTTTCCAACCGTAGATTTTCCGTTCGAACGCTCTAATTATTGTTCGGACGCAAATCATTCTAGTCAATTTGATTTTTTATATTTTTATAGAATTTTTTAATTTTTTTAAAAAAATTTCCCAATAAAAGAAATTAAAAAGATAAGATTTTAATTAATAAAATAAATAAATAACATAAAATAAAACAATTATAACCATTATTTAGACCTTCATAAAAATGTATAAATATGTTGATTTATTTTCGATCAATTTTTTTTACGACAGTAAAAATCGTTTCAAATGATTATTTTTTAGTTTCCATTTATTTACGACGGTAAAATCTCGTTTCAAATGACTAATTTTTGTGTTCAACTTTTGACAATGATAAAACCCGTATTAAAATACTCATTTTTTGTGCCCAGTTTTTGCGTCGGTAAGTAAACTGTCGCAAATGATTTATTTTTGTTATCATCCACGTTGGAAAACAACTTGCTTATTTTTTTACCATCTTTTTTTCCTTGTAGGTTAAAAAAACGTCTTAAAATGGTCATTTTATGTGACTACTTTTTGCGATGGTAAAAATTCATCTCAAATAATCTATTTTTTGAAACAAAAAATTATAACAGTCGCAAATGATACTATTTGAGACAACTATGGCCACCAACACAAAAAATTATGACGCAAAAGTGTTTTTTCTTGTAGTGAAAATATATGTGTTATTGCATATAAGGTGTGAGTGTCATTTTTTTTTATAGGTAAACTACACTAATTTTTCATAAGATTTGAATTAAATGTAGCCAACATCACACGTTTAAAAAGTTATATCTTCCTCTCTTATAATTCGGATTTGCATAACAAATTTAGCCACACCGTTAGGGTTTTATTTATGCGCAAGTGATGCCATCAATCAAATGATAGTGACTCTTCAAAATGCCCCTATATGACTGCTGCTAAGCATGTAACCCATGTATAAAAAAATGTGATTGAATTTTTGCCCCTCAAAGCACAACTCTCTTAAACTGATGGAAGCACAACTCTCTTAAACTAATGGATATATATATATATATATATATATACACACACACACACACGCACGTTTCTTTTGGATAGTACCTTTTGACCATATGAGCAAACGAATTTGGTTGAAGGTTGAATACTTTTATGTTGTATTAATTTTTTAATGAGTTTTAATTTCCTTTGTAATTTGATTTAGTATCAAATTTATTTATTTATTTATTTTGTAATTTATTTGAGTGTTAAAACAAAATGGCTAATTGGTCTAAAAGTATAAGTTTGCAAAGAGAGCCGATTTTTTGAAATAAAAGATGTCATTGCAGTTGGAAGATAACAGTGAAAATTTTAGAATCAGATGTGAAGTAAATATTTTGCCAAGTATAAAGTGTAATGTGATGTATTGGTTAGTAAGAAGTTTAATAATGTGAACTAAATATTTTGCATAGTATGAAAAGGAGTATTGTAGCAATTTCATGAGTATGTCTGTTAGCATTTTTTATCATGGTCTTGTTCGTTTTTAATTTGACAAATCTGTATCAAATTATTTATATCTTATTCTTGAATATTTGATACTTGATCTTTTGAAGGTATTTATGTATTTTGCAGTGTAGCTAAAAATAGAGCCAAAATATCAAGAAAACTGCAACATACTCACAATTGCTCAACAGATCGATCGAGCGGTCATGTGCTGCTCTCGATTTTTGCACCCTTTTGCACTATTATGCATTAAAGAAGAAAAAATACTGCAACCAAGTTTTGATCGATCGATTAGTTAAAAAACCAATCTAGCTCTCCATAAACGCACAGTGTTTTAAGTGCAGCGTTAGCTAGAGTTTTGGTTGTGGTTGCTATATAAGGGTTGCTAGGGTTTGTAATGTACAAACCTCCTTGATTATAATATTCCTAGCCGCCAAGAGGATTCTTCCAAATTGAGTCAAAAAGCTCTCAAGCATCATATTAAAGATATTTTTGAAGCTTTGCTAGTCAACAATTACTTAATGATCATTTAGCTTTTGCGTAATCAAAAACACCATCGAATAACCAAACCTTTAACGATCATTTCAAATTTGTGGAGTCTCTTGAGTGAATTCTCAAGGGTTCTAAGTATGGTAGTTGATTCCGTCAATATCTAAAGTGCGGTGGTAAATTTTAACAGAAGTCAAACACAGAGTTGGTGTACGTGGATTCAGCAGAAGTATGTTTACAGTCATAGGTTGTGGATTCAATGGTGGTCTGTAAGATTTTCTTGTAACTAACGACTTGTTATAATATTTAATCTTTTTAGATCAGAATTGATCCTGTGATTTTTACTCGATTTGGAGTTTTTCACGTAAAAATCACATTGTCACCTGTGTGGTTGTGTTTGATTAATTTTTGTTGGCTTGTGTAATTGTTTAATAATTTTTGTGGAATTTGACTTCTTTAGAAAAATTTGTTTGTGCAAATCAATCAATAAACGTGAATTTTCAATGTATTTTGATAACACTCTTGTAATGTACCTATCACATTTTCTTGCGTAGAGGTTAAATTAGAAAAGAAAAGCAAAACTAACAACACATCACTTGGATAAAAAATGAGTACAAGTTGCATAAGTTTATTTATTTTTATATTTTTTTATCAAATAATAATATCAACATATTAAAGATATATTATATATATTAACTGAGACATTTAATTTATTTTGTAAAATATTAATAATAGATGAGTAATTTTTAACATAAAATTTATTTTTTTAACATGTAAAATTTTTTTTGTTAATACATTTTTATATAACATAATTGACTTCTATTTTGTTTTAGTCTTAATTGTGATCTTACTTCATGCTTAGTTTCTTATTTGTCCATGTTGTTTGAGATATATGCTCAATTTGCCTTGATGTATAATATTTTATAATGAATAATATTTTTTATGTAAAATAATTTTTGCAAAAAATAATTTTGTAAAAATAATTTTTTATTTCAATATTTAGTTGGTACATGAAAAATATTTATATCTTAAAAAGAAATTATAACCTGGAATATCCAAAAACCAAGAGAAGCATTTGCTCAAAGATTTGGGTTTTTTAAACTCTGACCATTGAGTTGATAGTATACATAAAAAAAAAAAAAAAGTTTCAAAATTATAAAGCATTTTAAAGTTATATTTTTTTTAAAGAAAAATAATATTTTTTTAAGAGAGAAAATGTATTAAATGAGGAGAGATGTGATATTTTTTTAAATTAACTACATTAAATGAGGAAAGATATGATAATTTGAACCGTAGAATCAAAGTGATATAATAAATTTTAGCCTTTAAAAATAATTTATTTATAAAATATTTTAAAAACATAAGTTGTTTTATTATATAAATTTTTAAATATTTAGATAAATATTTAGGGATAATTTAGTCTTTTAATTATCTCAGTTAACGGCATTAATACGTAAGGGAGGGCGATGTGATTTTTTTAAATATGTGGAGTTGATTCAATTTAATCCAAATATCATTTGAAGTTAGTATAATTTATTTATTTTTTCTATTTCCTTTAAGATTTCAGCAATCCGCAATCCAAACGGGCCTTGAAATATCTGCTCTCCCTTTCTCAATCGTATCTCTTGCATTTACACAATCGACACGGGCAACGGTTTGCATCACTGTGCGGCTTCGTGAAGTTTCTGAGTTTCTTCACCTTCGATTTCTCCATTTCTTTTCCAGATCCGAGATCTTGAAGGTATTCAGTCTCTCTTTCTCTCGAATTTGTTTTCGATGCTGTGTTTATTTGTTGAATTTCTGCTAGGGTTTACCATATTCTCGACTATTTCAAGTTGTGTGGGATTTATCGTATGCAAGTTCATGTTATGGACATTTTCAGAATTGCTTTTGATGTTTATAATAGATTTGGGTTTTCCTTACAAGCATATTAGAGGTGTCACATAACAGATCTAAACCTTCTTTGAATTGAATCTGGTTTGATTTGAATCGTTTGATGGAACCAGTTATTTTTTAAAGTGTGATCGTCTGCGCAATTTATTATAGGTTTAGGGTTTTTTGATATGATTATGCTTTTCTAATATTCATGGTTCCATGTTATTTATCAAAGAAGTATTCATGAATTTGTGTACATTAAAAAGATATGAAAAGGTATTGTGGTGTATTTATTCAGAGTTTCAAACTTACTCTACTTCTCTCCAGACCCGTATCTACTAGATGAATATGGTGGAGAAAGTGGGCTGGCCTGGAAATATTTGGTAACGGATCTGAGCTACTTGTAAATGGATGGTTCCATCCTTCTAGAGTCTCGAGACCCAATACTAGTGTTTTTATTTTGAGTTTTGATCTGTCAAGAGTCTCAAGACCCAGTACCACTATATTCATTTTGAGTTTTGACCTAGTTGCTGGGTACAGGTCTTGAGAGGATCCCATCCCTTATGTAGGAGTTCATCTATTATGTAGCAATAAAAGACAAATCGTAGTTTGACTGTCATGCCATATGGTGACCATTGTGATTTTACTATTCACTTGGCACTGTTATTGTTGTCACTATGAACATTTCGCAATGGATACAGCTAAGAACTAGAAGAAGCTCACTTTTTACAGTGAAGAAGATTTTCTATCCTCTCACATGGATAGGAGATAAACATCACTTTTTAACTTTTTTCCTTAATTCCGTTAAATGTCAACTATGTTATTAAATGATAACATCTATGTGAAGGTATCTTACAATATATACAATAAATTTAAATGTATAGAGCATGTCCACGTACCATTTTGATTTTGATTTTGATTTTTGACCTAGTTGCAGGGTACAGTTCTTGAGAGGATCCCATGCCTTGGGTTGGAGTTCCTCTATCATGTAGCAATTGAAGAAAAGTCATACTGTGATAGTCATGCCATATGGTGGGCATTGTGATTTTACCATTAACTTGGCTCCATGTGGGGTTCCATAAGCTTAAAATCTAACTGGCACTGTCATTATTTTCCTTAGGATCAGTCATCAGTGTTCGATGGCCTCTTCTATTACCGACGTCCATGACTCCACCAAATATGAAAAGAGGAAGGGTTTAGAATATGTGTCCTCAAGGGACTCTTGGATTCTCTAATTCTTAACAATGTTTGCAAAAGAAAGAAGCTCACCTTTTATAGTGACCAAGTTTTTTTTATCCTCTTACATATATAGGAGATAAACGTCTTTTTTTGGCCTTTTCCCCTAATCCCATTAAATTTCAACTACGCTTTTAATAATACCATCTAATGTGAGGGTATCATACAATATACAAATATTTAAATGTCTAGAACAGTTCCACGTACCTTTATTTGGCTATGGGACACATATCAACACCCCATATTTATACTCGAATCCATAAAAAATAGATTGAGTGTGAGGTCATGGGGTATAATTTCTAAAATTCCCTTGTAGTCAATTTGAGTGTATTAAAGTGTGAGTTTGGTGTTTTAACATTCTCCGACCTATAAATCTTGCATCTTTGTGCGCTCTCCAATGTGAATATGTAATCCTTCTTTTGGTTGCTAAGAATGGAACAAGAACATTTGAAAATTTGAACTTAAGAATTTTATGCATATCAAATGGTTTTTATACTGTTTTCATGTGTCTTTTGTGGCCGTTTTCAATTTATGGTTGGAAACGCAAACCTATGACTGGTATTGCCAAAAACTTTTCCACCAACTTCAAGGATAAAAAATAAAAATGAAGACGAAGAGGTGTTGATGATGTTTTTTATTTTCTCTTTGAACTTTCTCGTTACTTGTTTTAGTCCATCAAATAACGAAATTATTTGTAGATTGCTACACCCTCTCACTTTATTTTATATCCATTCCATCCCATTGTCTGAGTGGATACCGCATATCCAAATAGATTGTCTACATGTGGAGTTAGGCTCATACTTTATATTTTTTGTTTTGAGAAGCTTTTAAACTTCTTTTCTTACGGACTTGTAGATGTTTTTGTAATAAAAGATGTAGAGCTTATCTACAATTGAGCAAAAACAATTTTTTGATGAGTAAATATAAATGAAATTTATTTTATCCAATAATTTTTAGTTTGTACTCATCTTTGGACATAAAAAAATTATTTTCTAGGCCTTCTGACACTTAAAAAAAATTTTTTTTTGCATCTTGCAAGAAAGGTTTTGGCGAGGGTATATTCCATTTCTGGTTTGGGGGCATGAATCAGTGTTGCTGTCATTATTTTTGTAAAAATTCCTGTTGATTGCTCATAATTCAGGGGATCAAAATTTTGCTTAGTTTTGTAAGGTCTCTCTGAGAACAAACATTTAACATTGCGGGATGGGAGGAAAGTTATTAGATATCTAGTTTGAAACTTGACAGAAACTTGTTATCTGCATTTTTACAACAAAGGTGTTTTACACAAGAATGTATCCCATTTATTCTTTTGTGGTATTATTCAGTTGCTGTCATTATTTATATAAATTCTTTTTGACTGCCAGTAGTACATGGAGGACAAAAACTCTGCTTTGATCTGTAAGTTCTCTGAACATCTGGAATGAAACTGAAGACATAATATTTCAACAATGGAAGCTATTGCCTGTCAATATGGAACTGAGGGAATTTAGCTTTTGAGTAAGATTATAATTGATGGCAATGCATAAACCTAGTGGGGATAGAAATTTGGTATTAGATATATGGACCGTGTAGCTTTTGGAGTTGTTTTTCTTGCATGATTATTGTTGGTGGGATTTCTATAATGGTTTTTTTTTTCTAAGAAGCATGGATACGGAAACGGATACGGCATACCGATACGATACAATACGGATACGGCGATACGACAAAATCAAAAAAAATAGGATATGGGTATGGCTAGAATACGTTTGCAAAAAAATTAATTTTTATAACCTTATTTATAAAACTAAACCAAAAATAAGAGTTAATTCATTTTGTTGTTATTTTAATTCTTTGAAACATTCAATAACTACCCATGTAAAAAATAAATGAATTAGTAATAAATAAAAAGAATTCTCATTAAGCATAGAAAAAATATCTAGATGGTAGTTCATTCATAACAATAAAACCAAAACATTAACAAAATAAAAAAGTAATTAAAAAAAATAAAAATAAAAAAATTTAGAAACATTTTCAAAAAGTATTCAATCCGTATCCGAAATGTATCTTGTGCATATTCAAAACGTATCCGAAATTGAAAAAATAAAAAAAAATATTTTTGGATACTTTTCAGGTGTATCCGATACGTATCTCCAAGTATTAGGTGCGTATCAGTATCCAATATGTATCCGATATTTGTACGGGGCCTTTTTGGAGTATCTATGTTTCATAGGTTTTCTTGCAGGCTAAATATTTACATTTAACCAGTAATGGAGAGTGTACTGCTTTCATAGCCACTGTAGTTAAAATAATGTATTTGTGGTTTGACAGTTTTAATAGCCACTTGATTTTGGATCTCCATGGGAATATTTGGCATTAGATTCATGGAAAAAAAATTAGCAATGTATTAGAGAGCACTTCATTTATTGCACTCTTTCTTTCTTTTTATTTCAATTTATGCTTTTGCTTGATCTTCAAGTCCTATATGCTTCTTTTGGCTGGGATATGTTTGGGTGCAAAAAATTCATTTTATGTCTATAAAAAAGTGTTCATTGCTTGCAGAATACATTTCTTATGCGAAGTTTCTGTTTGCATAGACTATGGCACCCGTAAAAAAGAAGGAAACTGGGATTGCTGCTGCAGCCTCCTCAGAACCAGCATTATCTGAAAACAGGACTCCAAAATCACTGAAGCCCAAACCTAATATTTCTGGGAAATCTCCTAATGAAGGGACTCTGCGGGTTCCAGGGAAAAAGAGGAGGAGGAGGAGAAAGAGTGTCTCGGCAAGCAAAACAGTGAGTAGCAATAATGAAAAATTAGATGCTAACAATCAAAATGAGAGGAAAATGACACAAAAGAGTACTACCAGTGGGGAGCATGATGATAAAAACCAAGCGAATATCAAGATCAAAGGAAAGGGTGTTGTGTTGCAAAATAAGCAACATAATGAAAAGAAGGGTGACAAGAGTGGGGGGTTGGAGAATGAACAGGGTCAAATGAAGAAGGAAAAACATGGTGGATTGCAAAAGAAGCAACGTTATGAAAAGAACAAAGAAAAGGGTAGTGGGTTGGTGAAGATCGAACATGATCAAAGGAATGAAGAAAAGCATGGTCAGTTGGTAAGTCAACAGAGTGAAAAGAAGAAAGAGAAGCTTGGTGGTCTGATTTTCATGTGTAACTCAAAGACAAAACCAGATTGTTTCCGTTTTGGGGTCATGGGTGTAACAATGAACAAGAAGGAACTTGTGTTGGGTATCAAACCAGGACTCAAGCTTTTTCTTTATGATTTTGATCTCAGGCTTTTGTATGGGATCTATAGGGCATCCTCTTCTGGTGGCATGAAACTTGAGCCAGCAGCTTTTGGCGGGGCCTTTCCCGTTCAGGTAGCTTTCCACTGTGGCTAATTTGCTTTGAACATATGGCTTTTTAGCAATCTAGTCAGATATTTGTTCTGATTATACAATTTTCAGGTGCGCTTCAATGTTCACAAAGATTGTTATCCTCTCCCAGAGAGCGTCTTCAGGAGGGCAATCAAGGAAAACTACAATGGAAAGAACAAATTCAATACGGAGCTTACAGTCCAACAAGTAATAGATGGTTCATCTAGTTTGTTGGCAGTTTGATGATAATTTCATGTTTTGTGATACATGTGAATATGCCTTTGCAGGTTAAGAAGCTCATAGAACTTTTCAGGCCTGCTGAAGTGCAGTCACATGCACCACCTATCGACCCGACCCCAATGGTGGAAATTCACGATACAACAGTTTATGAGCGAGCACGAGAATCTTTGGCCCATCAACACAGGGACGCATTGGCTACTGATCATCGTGCCTACGATGAAGGTCGGAGGTACCATGTGCTCTCTAATGAAAATGGTCAGGTTCCTTCAACAGGGAGAGAAGATTTTTCTCAGAATTATTTTCTTAGCGAAAAGGAATATCGAACTTACGGTCTTCTTGGGGCAAAACAGAATTTCACTCCACCTGGAATTCAGATTGCTCCTACCTTGGAACCTCAATCTGGGGGCCATGCAACACAGCTTCTGATACACCCAGGTTACATGTATAATGCTGCTGCCCCTGCACAAGGACAAGCCGCTTGTGATCCACAATTGGTAACTGAAAAGCATTACCAGACTTATGGTCTTTTTCCGACACAGGAACTGCAGTCTTCAACCCCCCTTACAATCCCAACTATGGCAACTACCGTAGACTCTCACTCGAAGGTACCGTATTCTACTTACCAATATGGGGGTTCATTTCTGGATCCATATCGACCATCTTCAGGGAGAGATGAGGTATCTCTTGGATCTTATTCGCTGAGTGGAAGGGGAGAAACACACCGTTCTGAAAATGCAGATTTACAAAGGAGAGAAACTTACCCTACTCGGAGTGACCATCAGTGGAGGGGAGAATCTTACCTGACTCGGACCAATCACTTAGGAGTAGGACAGAGAGAAAATGATGATTCTGGAATGTTATACTCTACCTACGCTTCCAATGTCCTATCTGAGTATAACCAAATTCGCAAGCGTCAGGGGGCTGGGCCCGAATCTTTGCTTGCACCTGTTTCGTCTCGGTATTCTTTTGCAGGTCCATCATCGTCCCATCGTTAACACGAGTCTTCCTATGATTCCAATGCTCTATCCTAGTATAACCAATGTCACAAGCATCAGGGGGCTGGGTCTGAAACCTGACTTGCTCCAGTTTCATCTCGACACACTTTTACTGGTCCAGACATGCATCATTGCCTTCTGTGCATTTTCTCTTTGTTTTAAATGTGGTTGACAAGACTCTATCCTGACAGTGCTTGCTGGTTGATGAGTTTTATCAGGTACCTTTTGAGTTAAGAACAGCATGTGTTTCTGCATAAATCTTTTTTCTGCGTATAATGTTAGTTAATTGAGAATTTGAGAAAAGAGGAACATTGACTACATTGCTTGTCGATTTTAACGAAGGGAATTCAGACTTCTCAGGTAATTGTAGATTGATTATAACTTTACTTCTGATTTCACATGCATTCTTTTGAAATCTTTTCATGTGGTGATGATGTGATGGTTGACTGCTGTACAATAGTAGCATTGCCGTGTGCAGACCCAGAACTTGTTTATATCTATTTGCCATTGTATATTTATTTTTGGGTAAATTACACCGATCTTCCTTGAGATTTGAAGAAAATACAGCAAGTCCCACACTTCTTGTATAATTACACTGGTATCCCCCGTTAATGGCTTGGTTAAATTGACCATTCTATCCTTCTCAAAAAAAAAAAAAGGCCATTCTATGCTCTGCTACCTGTGCATCTCTTGACTCTTTCCATCCTCTCTCATAGCCAGTCAGAAAAACCATCCCTCTCTATTTGCATGCTCTCTATTTGCATGCTCTCTCTCTTACAACCAATCAGAAAAACCAAGGGAAGTTAAAGCAAAGCAACACCACACAACCAGAAAACACTTCACCTCTCCTCTCCGCCCATTCCCCTTTCTGTTATATTTTTTCTCAGTAACTCTACCCACAGCCAATGCACCACCATCGTGAGACCCCATCACCACCAATGCTGTAGCTCCCTCCCACCCACCTGCCATTGTGGCAGCCCTTTCCACCGCCTATCATACTGCCACTGTGAGACCCTATTGCAGACCCATCGCATTGCATGCAACTCCGACCACCACCACCGTGCTACCTTCACTTTCCACAGTTATCATGCCAACCATAGCAACTCCAATCAGTCACCGCCATTGCCATCATAGCTTCCATAACTGCCATCTCCCACTTCACATCGCCCCATCACGCCGCCATTGCTCCACCCTATCACTGCATTGTACCCCACTTTCCATTCTCACCGCATGCAGCTGCACAACTCACGTGTGGGCCTCCTTCTCCCCAATCGTGGCAGTCCTTATCTACTCCCCTTCCGTCGCACCCCTTTCTCCTCATCTCACTGTTTGGAACATTTACTGTGGGTGAAGGCGCACGACAATGGTTGTGGTTCGGTGATAGAAGTTACGGTAAGTGTGGGATTGAAAGGTCGTGGTGATTGGGTGGTGGGGAGAGAGAATTAAAGAAATTGAGTATGAAGAGAGAGAGGATACATACGTAAATAAGGGCATGATACGTATTTTATCTTGAATATGATATCATTATTTCTCATTCATGTTGACAAACGAAATACTAATGTTTGGGGGTGGAGTGTTACATGAGTTTAAACGTCAAGGAAACACGATATAATTATGCCAAATGTCTGGGTCTTAGCGGATTGTCATCCAACCTCAAGGGAAGTAAGTGTAATTTACCATTTAGTTTTTGATACAAGTAGCTTTCCCTAGTTTGTGAAGAATCATTGAATCACTCGATATTCTTCAAACCTAAGCCTACTTGTGCTATTTGTTGTTTTGAGGGGAAGGTGAACTAAAGACTTTGAAAGATAACAATTTATAAGGGGAATGAATAATCGTAAAACTCCTCCCCTGTTTCTGTTGATAGCCCCATTCCCGCCGCTTTTTCTTCCCTTTTTATCTCTGCTTTGGGGCCGGTTGCACCTA
>JAULJZ010071309.1:0-13071 GCA_032270985.1 Heliamphora pulchella | reverse complement strand
GTCTTGAGATTATGGGTCAGAGTGCAATTATAGTTCTTTAGTGGTGTGAACTATAATTTAATATTTTATGAAAATTAAAAAAATCACTACATGTCTTTCCATAATTGTAGAAACCTCTAGTAGGTGTCTGTGTTCTACTAAAAGTCTAACTCATAATTGCTCCCCTGGTCCCTGCTGTAGCCTTATATATATGCGGGTAGGCTGAACCAGTTTTTGATACTTTTATATCATTATTATTATGATATTATTTTTGTCTTTCAAGACCTAAATATATTAGGGTTCTACCGGTACGAGTTCTCGGAGGATCGTAGCCCACACTACGTTCGAAGATCGCGTAAGGGAATATAGTAAAAGATCTGACTAGAGTTTCAACTCGGAATCAAGTCGTAGTTAAAGAATAGATCGACAAGAGGTATTCTTCTAAATTAACTTTGGTTGCATGGGTTTTATTTTGATCGTTCATCGTTAAAAGTTTTATCTGGAGCCGGTTTCAGCATTTGCCCGTCCAGTTGATTTGTTACCAAAAATCATTTTCAAAAATAATGATCTTGGCAGTTTGGCCTCCAACACAGAATTGGGTCATTCTTGTACTCAAATTGAAGCCCGAAAGTTTTCTTTCCAATGACACCTCTCTCACAATAAAATTCTTTTTGTAGATAATGTTATGATCAAAATAGTGAGGGTATGTCAAAATTTCTTAACCGTTTTTTACCCATTTTTAGCCGAATGTTTGGGAAAAGCTTATTTTTCATCCTTGTTGAAACTTTTTATCAAGTTTTGTGTTCCTTAGGGAGTTTGGTTGTTTTTGTGGTCGTGTAGTGGCCGTTCAATCGATTGGGTAATGGAGCTCGATCGACTGCTCTCCTCTAGTGGTTTTTTAGTTGATTGGATTATGGGGTCCTGTCAATTGAAGTCACAGAGAGGGTGTTGGTCATGTCGTGTGGGTTGTTGGTGCACATTTGTATGCGTGGTGGTTTGTGCATCGTTGGATGCGGGTGTGTGTAGGTCCATGTTGGCCTGTCGGGCGTGTGTGGATCCGTGTTTGCCGTGTTAGGCGCGTGTTGGGTCCGATGTTCTGTTTAGAGATGGGGTTTTAGTGAAAACCATTTTTGTTATATATATTTGACGTGTTGTTTACCGCTTTGGTTGTTGTTTAGAACTACATGTTTATGTATACGTGTTATGCGTGCGGGAGTTTGGTTTTGTTTCTTCATTTGGTTTTTCACCCACCAATGATCGCTCGAGCGGTGGTTGAGATCTCGAGCGGTGGTGTGGCAGTGATGTATGTCGGTAGGGGACCGCTTCAGTGGTGGTTGAGCGCTTGAGCGGTGTTTACCTCTGGGTTCGATTTTTATTTTTTGTATTGTTGCTTATCCTGGTGAGTGGACGGATCGTTCGGGTGAGCGGATGATGGTTGTGTGGTATGAGATGTCGTGACCGATAATGTGGCATTGTTATGTGGAACGTTGTGGTTATATGTGATTTTGTGCTTATAAAACTTTAGTTTTATT
The DNA here is from genome assembly GCA_032270985.1 of Heliamphora pulchella. Classification (NCBI taxonomy): domain Eukaryota; kingdom Viridiplantae; phylum Streptophyta; class Magnoliopsida; order Ericales; family Sarraceniaceae; genus Heliamphora; species Heliamphora pulchella. Next base: position 11,560 of record JAULJZ010071309.1, on the reverse strand, counting down.
CATGCATGTTATAGGACGGATATGTGGTTCTTGTTTATATAAAACTCTGGTTTTATTTCTGCGTTGCGTGTGTTATATGGTTGCATGCGTGGTGTGTGTTGCACGGGTTACGTGCGTTGCGTGTGTTGCATGGGTTGTATGCATGAGTGGCATGTGTTGCGTTATGTGGGATGCATATGTTGAGTTGCATAGGTGGCATGCGTTGCATGGGTTGTACAAATTAACTCTGGCTAACGATACATTAGATCGAGCTGAGGTCCCTTGGTGAGAGTCCGTGAAGGTGCATTAGTTGGGGCTGTGGTTCGTTGGTGAAAGCCCGAGAAGGTACATGGATTGTATGTAATGCATTGTGGGACGGAAAAACCAATTTCAAATTGTTTTTAAGACTCGTGTGAATCGCGATATAAAATCGTTTTCAAACCATTTTCGAGGCACTTATGAGTTAAAAGATGGTTCTTATCCTCGCTTTCTCATTTGCTTATGAAAATTGTTTTAAAGGCTTGAAAAAGAGTCAACAACTGCACATCTTTTTCCAAGCATGTTTTTATCAAGTTTCATGTTCCTTGGGGCATTTTTATCAAGTTTCGTGTGGTGGCCTCTCAGTTGGTTGGGTTATGGGGTTCGATCGACTGCTCTCCTCTAATGGTTTTTTAGTTTATTGGATTACGGGGTCCTGTCAATTGAAGTCACAGAGAGGGTGTTGGTCATGTCATTCGAGGTGTTGGTGCATAGTTATATGCGTGGTGGTTTGTGCATCATTGGGTGCGCTCGTGTATGGGTTCATGTTGGCCGTGTTGGACATGTGTGGATCCGTGTTTGCTGTGTTGGGCGCATGTTGGGTCCAATGTTTTGTTTAGAGATGGGGTTTTACTGAAAATCGATTTCGTTATATATATTTGACGTGTTGTTTACCGCTTTGATTGTTGTTTAGAACTGCATGTTTCTGTATACGTGTTATGCGTGCGGGAGTTTGGTTTTGTTTCTTTGTATGGTTTTTCACCCAGCGATGATCCCTCAAGCGGTGGTGTGGTAGTGATCTATGTTAGTAGGGGACCGCTCGAGTGCTTAAGCGATATTGGCCTTTGGGTTAGGTTTTGGTTTTCTGTATTGTTGGTTGTCCCGGTGAGTTGACGGGTCGTTCAGGTGAGCGGATGACGGTTATGTGGCACGAGATGTCGTGACCGATAATGTGGTATCGTTATGTGGAACGTTGTGGTTATATGTGATTTTGTGCTTATAAAACTTTAGTTTTATTTATGCATGTTATAGGACAGATTTGTTGTTCTTGTTTATATAAAACTCTGGTTTTATTTCTACATTGCGTGTGTTGCACGGGTTGCGTGCGTGGTGTGTGTTGCACGGGTTGCGTGCGTTGCGTGTGTTGTATGGGTTGCATGCATAGGTGGCATGTGTTGGGTTGTGTGGGATGCATGTGTTGAGTTGCATGGGTGGCATGCATTGCATGGGTTGTACAAGTTAGCTCTGGTTAACGATGCGTTAGATGGGGCTAGATCCGTCGGTGAGAGTCCATGAAGGTGCATTAGTTGGGGCTTTGACCCCTCAGTGAAAGCCCGAGAAGGTATATGGATTGCATATAATGCATTGTGAGGCAGATAAAACCAATTTTAAATTATTTTAAAAACTCGTGTGAATCGAGATATAAAATCCTTTTTAAACCATTTTCGAGGAGTTAAAAGATGATTCTTATCCTCGCATTCCCGTTTGCTTGTGAAAATTGTTTAAAGGGTTGAAAGAGAGTAAAAAAATGTACATCATTTTTCAAGCATGTTTTTCTTATATTGCATGCTTGTCTAGTTTCTGCTGAGTTTTATCTCACGGTGTGAGATTTGAAATATTTTTCAGGTACCAGTCGTGCAGATTGATTCAGAGGTGCCAGAGGGGTAGAAGATTTGTAGTCTTCATTTTTGTTTTTCTTTGAACAATGTATGTTAACATGTTTTTCGGTGTTGGAACCATGTAATGTAAGTTTGTTGGCGATTATATACAATGCATGTATGTTTTATTTTGAGAGTAACATCGGATTGGGTGTTTTATCTGGTTGTTTATGGGTGTTTCACGTGACCTGGAGTTCGGGGCGTGACAGTTTAGGTTTATTAGTTTTTTTTGCAAATAATGCCAATTTTAATTCCTTAATTTTTAGTTTTTTTTCTTTCTCTTTTTGAACTTCTTATCTTAGGTTTAATTTTATTTTATAAACCATCCTTTTGTTCTCATTTTTTTTTGATTAAAATCTTTAATTTTTCTTTTGGCATAAAATTCTCTTTTTAATTTCTTTGTTAGTAAGCTTTTTTTTTAATGTAGAATTTTTCTTGTATATATTTCTTATTACTTTAATTAAAAATTCATTATGTTAAGGCTAACCTAGTTTGTTTTGATAATATGCATGTTTGCTTTAAAATTTTGTTTAGAATAGTTTAGCTTGTTTTGAAACAATTAATGTTTAGGTAATTTTAGCAATTTCTAGAATGTTTTTCTTTTTTTATTCGAAATCATGCTAGTTTAGGTTGTTTAAATAATATTGCATGTGGATTTGCTCCATGTATCCTTTAGTTAGGAATTGCATGCCGTAGGACTTAGGATTTTTTTCTTTTGATGCTTATTTGATTTGGCATTCTATATACGTATGTTATGTATTTTTATTATTTAATTTTGCATGTTCTTTTCTCATCTCTAATTTCTATATTTGCATGCGTTTGAGAAATTTTCTTAAGAACCAATAATGATTAGTATAGACCAACCTTACGATTGAGCGAACGGGGTGCCTAACACTTTTCCCAATTCATACCTTAGCCCCCAAACCTTTTTTCTCTGGTTAAACATTTTAAAGATTAGTAGTTGTTTTTATTTTTCTTAGTTTTTCTCAAAAATCAAGTGGTGACTTTATTTTCAACAAAAAAGATTTTTCAAAGATGTTAAAATATTTTTTCAACAAAAACCAAGTGGCGACTCTATTTTCAAGGTGTTAAAAATTTTTTCAAACATCCTTTGAATTCTTTTATTTTTGAATATTTTCCAATAAATTCTAAAATTCCGGCGCCACAGCAATCATCCACGCAGTTCATATATATATAAATATGATATGCATATATCCCGATTTTATGATCCAAGTAAAACAATGAGATGTTTTAGTCTCCCTAGGAGAATTAGCTGTTTCAATCCCTGTTCGCCTTTGATTCAGTATCCTAATTGTATCAGGCTTTCTTGATACTATTTGATATATTAATATATAATAAATCAGTCCCATATCTATCAGAAAATCAACACAAAGCAGCCCTGGGAGAGAGAAAATAGCTAGCCACCACCAGCCACCACTGGTGCTGCCTTGTTGCCGCCTTCAGGCAGCTCTAGCTGCCTCATCCGAGTTCCATTTTTTACGAGCCTTTTATCGTTGGAAAGATCTCGAAATATAAGATTTTTTTGTCAAAAAACTTCTAGAAAACTACCCAGAAAACGGCCAAAAAAATTGCCCGAACCACAAAAAATGCTGTTAGCCACAATAGCACTGTGCTGCCAACTTTCTAAGGATTTTTCGACCTCTTTTCGAACTCCGTTTTTGACGTACTTTATATCAAAAAAAAGCTCTTAGAAATTACTATTTTTTTATGAAAATGTCTACTCAAAAATTGCTCAAAAAACAGCCAAAAAACAGCCTAAAACAGATTGCCACCGCCCACCAGCACCGCCGCCTAGAACCGTAAATTTTTCGAGGCTTTTTCAACCTCTTTCTGAACTCCATTTTATATCATTGGAAAGCTCTTGAAAACTAGAATCTTTTCGTCAAAAAATTTGCTCGAACACAGTCCGATAAATTGTCAGAAAACTGCCTGGAAGCCACTGCTGCCGCTGGCCCGTTTGCCGTTGTTTGGGTTGTGATTTTGGTCCAGTTGTTTTTTGATTTTTGACAGTATTTTGAGGTATGTTTTACTTCTATTTTACGTTTAAAAAATTGCCCAAAAATAGTCTCAAAAATGGCTCGAGAAATTATAAAAATCGCCGTCAAACCGCTGCCGACAATGCTGCCAGAACCGAGCTGTTTTAGTGATTTTTTCTCGCTGTTTTTGACTTGTTTTTTATGTTATTTTTTGTTAATAAATAATGTAAAAAAACTCACCAAAAAAAACATTTAAAATCATTAAAAATTTACGCGATCCGTGACCCGTTAAAACTCGAACCATTGCCAGTGCCGCCTCCGTTCTTCGTGTTCTTGGGCATGTTCAACATGTTCTTAAATAATATAAACAAATATTTTAAAAATAAAAATTAACTATTACATCGATCCTATGTTCCGCAGGCTCACATTCAATCCATCACGGTTAACCCCTGTGATTAAAAATAATAATCATCATTCACAAATCATTCAATCAAACATGAATTAATGACGATCATAAAATCGAGATTAGAATGCTTGCAAATCAAAATTAACAACAGTTCTAAAACTACACGGCCCCGATAACCGAAAATTAAAAAATAAAACAACTCTGATACCAATTGTTTGAGATAAAACTGCTAAGATCATTGTTTTTGCAAACGATTAACGAAAAGAATTAACTGGATGGGAAAACACCAAAATGGGCTCCAGATAAAACTTTTGATGATGAACGATCAAAATAAAACCCGTGCATTTGAAGTTAATTTAGAAGAATATCTTTTTACTAGTCGAATCTTCAACTACGATTTAAATCCAAGTTGAAGCTCCTGTCAAATTTTCTATTGTATTTTCTTATACGATTCTTGAATGTAGTGTGGACTATAATCCTCCAAGAACTCGTACCGGTAAAACTAGGACAACGTTAGTCTTAGAAGACAAGTTATAAAACTGGTTCAGCCTACCCGCATATTTATAGGGCTACAGTAGGGACCTGGGGAGTATTTATGAGTAAGACTTCTAATGGGACATAGACACGTATTAGCGATTTCTGCAATTAAGCAAATCTCAAAGCGGTATTTGTAATTATTGACAACCAGCAACGGTTTTTGCAATTTTCATAAAACACTAAATTACAATTCACACAACTAAAGAACTATAATTGCACTCTGACCCATAATCTCAAGACCATCTAGCATTGAGCTCCTGTTGTTAAATACTTACCATTTCTCTCCACATTAAGATTCTCGATACCTGTTAATTAAATTTAATTACTGACAATTTAATTTAATTGGCATCTTGATATTTCTTAAATCTTTTCGCTTAATTTATTTGACCGCCGGATAATCATATTCACCTGCAGGGTTTCACCCGATCAAAACTTATAAGCATCCTAAATGGGATATCGTCAATCTCGATCTTTAGGGACGTGAATTTCATCAATAATTAATATTTTTCATATAAATAATACCGCTATCCAACTTACCGGGAATATAGACTCATATAAGATCGCACCATCTAATGATTCAAAACAACGAATATTAAATATATGCAAATCAATAATTATTCCAGGATTAAAAGAATAAGCACTATTTATAATAACATTGGGGTGTAAATTAATTTATATAGTCAGTATAAAATTAATTACCCCAAATGTTTCGTTTAATACACACAAAGTGTATTAGCACAGAGAGTCAGAACAATAGACGACGCTATTATTTATTCCTCGTAACCAAGACAGACCTACTAAAACTCTGTACTATGGTCGTACCGATGGTATATCCATTTCTATCTAAACTGTTAACATAAAACTTATATTCTGTAAGAACCTAAAATCTGATCTTCTGTGTGTAAGTCGTACTCTACACACCAGATTAAATACTATACAGAATATCGGATACTATGCATAACATTGAAGAAATGATACGCATACATTGCTCATAAAGATTCTCATAAAATAGAAAATTAATTTTATTAAAATTAATTTAAATACTAGAAATATGGTTTTCAGTAAATCAACCCTAATAATTGGCATATTCACTTGGCCTAAATCATGACCACGACCTTGACCACAGCCTTGTCCTCTCCGCACAGACATAACTTATATATGAAAGAAATATAGAATATAACAACATAAGACTCACTCATCATGTTATTATCGACATAAGTTACATAATCATGCTAACACTTAACCATATGAGATTATGTAAGCAAATTTCATGTATTGAGGAGCACTAAAAAGAGTGATAAGTTAATTTAGTAACCTGCTTAGTTTCCTTGTTAGAAAGTACATCGACTAAACACATTTTTAACTTGGCTTCTAAGTTTATTAATTCAAACGTCCAAAGACAAGACTAATTAATCCTAAGGTCCAACCTTTATGCTCACGTATACACGGTATCTTCATGCTCAACAGATTATCATTCTTTTGTTATCAAAACATTTAAATACATACAATCAAGCACACGCAAACATCCTCACAATGTGATGTAACCTTTGCCATGGTCCTTAGGTACTGAACCTAGAGCTCTGATACTAAGTTGTCATGCCTCAAAACTTGGGTCACGCGAACCATCTAAGAAAAACACGTTTTGAGATACCAAGATCCATTAAAACTGCCCAAGCCTAAATGGATCCAAGAACATAAACAAAAGAGAGCTTAAAACCTTTGAAAACGCACTTTCGAGAGTTTATTTTATATAAAAGAATACCCCTAAAAGAATAAGGTCACGGTCCCTAAGGGCCAAGCTTTAAAATAAACAATCAAAATTTTTAAAAAACTGCCTAGACCGTTCGATCATTCAAAAGACTACTGGAGTGGTCCGTGCATGCCCATTGGTTTGCCACGTTAAAACACAAACCAGTGAGTTTACCTCGACTGCTCGATAGACCGCTCGAGCGGTTCGTTGAGCGGCCTGCTTCTGGACCCTTTTTATAACACCCTGACCATTCTCATGACAAAGATATTATCCGCTTTGAGCAAAGCCCTCACGATTTTGTTCTTTCCAAGAAGTCACGCATCCTTGCATTACTGCAGTGTGAGCAAGCCCAACTGAGTGCTTCTAGGGTCTTTACCACCTTGGAAAAGGTCTGTTGCTATGTAAGGGTCTAAGTTTTTTTTTCTTTATAGGTTAAGAACGCCCTCTCTCTTTCCGATGTGGGATACCAGAATATCACAATCTATCCCTCTTAAGGCTGCACGTCTCCGTGCAGTAGCCTGCCAGCTCTGGTAGCCTGCTAAACCTTATCGACTCGCCCACTCAGTAGCCTGCCCATATGACACGTGAGATGGCAAGGGCCCACTCTCGGAGGTGAGGAGAGTCGGCTTTGATATCACTTGTAACACCTTAACCCTTCTCATGGCAACAAGACCTTTTCCTAGGTGGTAGAGACCCTGACAGAACTCAGTTAAGCGTGCTCACACTGGTTCGTTACAAATGGTATCAGAGCCGGCATGGGCTCTATGGTGGTGTGGATAGAGGAGTAGAGGTTTCGGAGAGGGATAGAGGCCTCGGGGTTGTATACCTTGTTGATGCTAATGGTTTGCTTTGCGTCCACTAATGGGGTGCTATCTACATCCCAACCAAGGATAGAACCTAGGCCACACGACGAGGGCGTCGCGCATTTGAGTGGAGAATATTGTGATACCCTATCCCACATCGGTGAGGGATAGAAATTAAGTTTAGTATATAATGAAATCTGTGGACTACTACTAATAACTTGGGAATAAGCATTTTGGGTTGCGTTATTAGGCTCTTATTCAAGTTATTAGACCAGTGGTTCAGTTAGGTTGTTACAAATAGTATCAGAGTCAACTCTGACCACTTTCAAGTGTGGGCCCCTGCCGTCTCGCGTGCTATGTGGCGGGCTACTGAGTAGGTGGGTCGATAAGGATTGATAAGCTACCGAAGTTGGTAGGCTACTGCACAGGGACGTACAGCCCTAAGAGCGATGGATTGTGATATCCTGGTATCCTATATCAAAAAGGGAGAGAGAGTTCTTGGGCTGTAAGGAAAAACCTCAGACCCCTACATAGCAACGAGGCCTTTTTCCAGGTCGTAGAGACCCTGGCAGAACTCAGTTAAACGTGCTCACTTTGGAGTAATGCAAGGACAGGTGACCTCATGGGAAGAACAAAATCGTGAGGGATTTTCCTAAAGCGGACAATATCGTTACCATGAGAAGGGTCGGGGTGCTACAAGTGGTATTAGAGCTAACCCTAGTTCCCATGTAGAGCTTCATGGTGGTGTGGGTAGAGGAGTAGAGGCTCTAGAGAGGGGTAGAGGCCTTGAGATTGTATATCTAATGCACATTTATGGGCTGTTATATGTCTGCTAATAGGCTACTATCTACATCCCAACCAGGGGAAGAACATAGGCCACGCGACGAGAATGTTGCGTCTTTGAGTAGGAAATATTATGATACCCCATCCCACATCCGTGAGAGATAGAAAGTTAGTCTGATATATAATGAACTTGTGAGGAACTACTAATAACTTGGCTTAAGCATTTTGGGCCACGTTGTTAGGCTTTTTACTCAAGTTATTGGGCTGGTCCACTTGGGTCGTTACAAATAGTATTAGAGCTAAGCCTGGTTCCCATATAGGGCTCTATGGTGGTGTGGGTAGAGGAGTAGAGGTTCTAGAGAGGGCTAGAGCCCCCGAGGTTGTATACCTTGTGCACGCTTATGGGCTTCTTTGTGTCCGCTAATGGGTTAGTATTCACATCTCAACTAGGGGTAGAACTAGGGTCACGCGACGAAGGTGTCGCACAATTGAGTGAGGAATATTGTGATACCCCATCCCACATCGGTGAGATATAAAAATTAAGTCTGGTATATAATGAAACCTATGGACAACTACTAGTAACTTGGGATTAAGCATTTTGGGCTGCGTTGTTAGACTCTTATTTAAGTTATTAGGCCAGTGGCCCATTTTGGTTGTTACACTTTCTCAAACACCTCCTTTGAAAATCCAACACTTGACATTTTTCTTAACCTTTTTGAAACCTTCAAAACATAACCAAGCCATCTAAAACATGCTGAAATAAGGTTCAAAACCTCCCTCGAGGCACAAGAATTGATGTTAAACATAAAACCATCCGAAAATGATTTATTAAAACGTTAAAACCAACCGGATGATAATCATTTTATACAACTATGAAAGCAAACAACCAACTCATAGTTCCTCTCATGAACATATAGCATACATGCATTGATATCAAGGCTTTAAGGCTTATAAAACGTATGACTTCATTACATGATCCATTAACAAAGACGGTGATAATAACTAATCAACAAAACTACTAATTTAAACAAAAGAGTCATGTCTTCATGTAACACCCCGCTCCCGCAAGGCACCAAACCTACATAAAGGGATAAGATCCCGCCGCAGACCGACAGCCCAAGAGATAGACAAGGAGTAATCTTAAACAACCACAAATATCATAATATCAAAAGAGGTAAACATGAGTCACTAGGGATTCACCATCCCAAGGCATACATTACTTCGAAAAGGTTAAAAACCTTCAAATCTTATACATGAAGCTTTGCCAACACTAAAACTAAACAAAAGAAAGATTGGCCAAAACGATTTCCAACACCAGAACCAAAACTACTCGGCGACGCCTATGGTGGACCAACTCTTAGCCGTTCCTGGTATCTGCAACCATAGAGGTTACAGGAGAGCGCACTTAGGATTATCATGAACAAAAAAGACAGTTACTTAGGAAAGGATAATTGAAAACTCTTTCTAAAAAATAGTTCATCACATTTTCCATGAAAATGTAAAAACTGATGCATTTGCATGAACATGAAAACATCACAAATTATACAGAATCTTCTCAGTATTGGAAACAAAAATATGTTCCTGGCTCAACCGCCACAAATTTAAAAAAAAACATGACCACTTCTCAAATCTAGACTCAAACCCCAACAATGTCCAAGTAGTCGTCAACCTCACGACCGAGAGTTTTGACGGTACCGTAGCCTGAATTCTCAATGCACAGATAGCAACGTGATGGAATGAAGGCCACTCTCCACCAAGCATGAGTGGTATGTGCTGTCCGGAACTTAGCCCGCAATGACTTTAAGGCAAAAACCCCTGCTTAACAGGAAACCTCCTCTAAAGGGACAAATGAAAAACCCATAGTTGGGTAACTTTCCTCATAACGGGATATAAAGGGCCAGAAACTCTTGTAACTTGGCACTTTGGAACAATCGCGCAACATTAATCAAACTTTCATAATAACATCATGCTGCTCAAAATAGCATAGGTAGCACACTTGAATTAAAGATATCATGGCATTTAAAAACAACAGGTTCATGCAATCATCAAAACTGGCCATAGTTCAAAACATGCGCTTCAAAGCATTTTCATGCATCATTTAGATAACTTAAGTTCAAGACAATGGCTAAGCACTCTCACCTTGTATAATATGCGTATGAACTGAGCCTCCCCCTACAAGCTAAGCAGGACCCCTAGGTTCTACAACCTTCGAGCCTAACAAGCAAAACACGACTCGACCCTTAATCACGGTATCCTCCCCCTTTAGGGTGAAACTAAAATGATTCTAACCGTGGAATGTTTTCTTGATTTTTGGGACCGTGGTTACTTTCTTTTTAGATTTAAGGGGTACTACGCGCTTGCCCAATCCTTCACCTGTATAAAGATTTTATTTAACCATTTGTTATTCTCTTCCAAATCGTTAAATTTCAAAGTACCGCAGCATCTTGAGGTACTTAGATTTCGAATCGGAATATGATTTTTATACACCTTTTAGATAAAAATATTTTCTACAACTCTCATGTTTAACACCAAAACCAAAACCTAAAGCAAAAGGGTAAACATTTCATCCTAAGCAAAAACGGTTCAGCATTTTCTCCAGATTTTACCCAAAATTATGCTTCTGTTGCTCTCGGTTTTGGGGTATCAAATTAAGTCCAAATGAGCCCCATTTTTTAGTAAGTTCTAGTTCAACATGTTCCCTACAAGTTTCATGTTTAGAGCTAAGGGTAGTTGTTTGAAATAAGTTAAACTTTGTGACCATTTTAAAAAGTAGGTTCTGTCAGCCGCCAAAACTCAGCAGAGCCGGTTTTTAACAGAGGGTTTAAAACTGTTTTGGGGTATCATCCCGAGGATTTAAGGTCTAAATTTTGGGAAGAAAATACTTCAATATGTTAGCTACAATGTTCATGTAGACCACTTGTGGAATAAGTCATTCAAAATAGGGGTTTTGGGCTACACAAAAATATGTGACAGGAGTGTCCCTTGAGGGCTGAAACTCAACAGAGATTTTGAAAGGTTTTGACCTATCAAAACTCAATATTTTGTTCTCATTTTTGGTGGGTATATATATATACATGTTTTCAATAACTTTCATGTTTTGGCCAAAACTCGTATCGCATTTTAAACTAGGGATTTTAGGTCTGTACTGTTGACTGGTCTGAAACCGACACACTTTGGTAGAATTACAATATCTCGAGCTCTACTTACTAAAATGAGTTCAAACAAATTTTGGATGAAAGATAACACAAACATCTAACTCTGAACATAAAAAACATTCTTAGATCAAGTTTCTACCTTGAGTTATGATATTTTAAATCTCAGGGCAGAAAGGTTGAAAGGCTCAAATTGCAGGCCATGTTTAGATCTAGTCTCCTAGCATCATGTGTGTT
>JAULJZ010071278.1:0-13073 GCA_032270985.1 Heliamphora pulchella | reverse complement strand
TTTATTTATTATATTATTTATAACTTTTATTAATATTATTATTTTAAACTTTAAAAATAATACCCGAAATATCCTCGTACCCGCCCCGTTCCCCACTAGTTCCCGATATTTTCTCCCGTCCCTGCCCCGATCAAATAGGGGATGGGAATGGGGGAACTAATCTCCCGCCCTGCCCCGCCTCGTTGTCATTCCTAGTTGTCCGTGTAGCAAAAAAATAAAAAAATTAAAAAGTTAAAAAGTCAAATCAAAACACAAACTCCTAAAATATTTTATTCAAACTCTTACTATTTTAAAAAATAATAACATATTATATTCTTAACTTATTACTACCACTATTAGTTACATATAATCATTAATATCAAATAGATAAAAATGTGAAGTTGTTCATTTTGAACAAAAAGTAAAAAAATTAATTTTTTACCTAAATAATCAACTTAAAAAAATTAGTTTAAAAGTTAAATTACCAAATAATTTACTTTGAACTTAATTTACTATTTTGATTAAAAACGTAAAAATACAAAAAAGATAATTTTTAGGTTAGTTGCGGCCTAAATATGTGTTTAAACTAAAAGGAAGTAAAACAATAAGCAAAGTTGGTTTAAGCCATATGAATATTTTATTTACTTTTACATAATCTTATAATGAGGCCCTGATTGGTAATCTTAGTTTTTTTGGTTTTTTGGTTAAAAATATCAAAAAATCAAAACTATTCATTTAGCAAAAAAGTAAAAAATCTAAAAAGTAAAAAAATCAAATCAAAACACAAACTCCTAAAATATTCTATTCAAATTCTTACTATTTTTAAAATACAATAATATCTCTTATTTTTAACTTATTACTATTACTATCAATTATATATAATTGTTAATATAAAATATATAAAAAGATAAAATTATTCACTTTAAATCAAAAGTAAAAAAGCTAGTTTTTTTTTACCAAAACAACCAACTTAAAAAACCTAATTTAAAAGTTAAATTATCAAGCAATTTACTTTGAGCTTAATTTAATTTTTTTATTAAAAATATAAAAAAATAAAAATTTAACTTTTAAGTTAGTTGTTAATCGAATCCTTAATACTGATGTTTTGTAATAAATCTTAACAAATAAGTTATAAGAATATAATTTTTACAAAAGAAAGACCATTTGATTTGATTTATTTTTATTAGCCTGGAGATAGTAGTATTAGGGTGATCTTTTTATCAATGAAAGGTACAATAAAAGTTGTGATTTTTTTTATTAAAAAAGATAATGAAAGTATTTTAACTATAAATAAAAAAATGTTAAAAACCAATAAGCGAAAAACTCAAAATTTAGCTACTTAAATAAAGCTTAATTTTTTTGAACTTTTACGCTAAAAGACTTTAAGCCGCCTTAATTCCCACAAAACTTTTTACATTTTTTTGATTTCTTTCTCATATTTTAATTAACTTTTGAATCTAAAAATTATGACATTTTTTCTTTAAAAAAACATTAATAAATTTTTAAGCAATCCAAACAGGCCTAGGATTGTTTTTCTCCTTTTGCTTTCGTTACTCATCCGCCCCTTCCAATGCCCATTAGGGCTCAACAAGATTTGATTCGTCTGTACCTTGAACTAGGGTTTTTTCATCCCACTTTTCGCTTTTGTAATCCCCTCTCTAGCTCTTTCACTCCGACGACAATGAGTAAGAGAGAGAGAAGAAACTAAGATCGGCAAAATCCTATCACGAAGAAGAAGAAGAAGAAGAAGAAGAAGAGAACGAAGAACTGCAGATGAAGCCAACGAAGTCTCTTGGATTCCTGAGCAGTAGCAGCGACGATGAGGAGGCCAACGAAGATCTGAGCTTGAAAATCGTCGAGAAAGCAATGCTAAGAGCGTGTACCGACGCCCAACGGAGCGGCGCAGTTTCGGACGAATCAAAGAGCGGTGGCAGCGCTGCGTCGGTCGGCGCGATCGATCTATCTTTCGCGTCGTTGTCGGATGTGAAGAGTAAGCAGAAAATTAAGAAGGAGAAGAAGAAGCACAAGAAGGTGGAAAAGCCAGAGGAAACTGTAAGCACCTGAACTGAGTTGCGAAAATTGAATCTCTGTTTGTCAAACTCAACAATGTGTACATCTTCGAAATTAAACCTCTGGTTATTGGAAGGAAAATCCGTGGAAAGCATAAGAAACTGCAATTTTGAGTTTTACGTGCTTTGACTTATGTTTGGATTTGATATTGATTTGTCAACCCAATTATGCGAAATAGTTTGTGTTTGATTATGCCAGTTCTGGTTTTATCCTTCAATTGTATCAATCTTTGGGAATTCAAGTATAGATATCCTTTTAGCATTTTGTAAAACAAAATTTGAAAGAATAATCGGGAAATTTTTTTGAAAAAAAATCTAAAGAAAATGTGCCCGTTTTGTGTGTGTGTGTGTGTGTGTGTGTGTGTTTTGAGACTAAAGTTTCAGTTTCTAAAATATTTTAAAAAATAATGAACTTTTTCTAAGCTAACGAACTTAATTGATCAAGGCCACATCATTTGTCCTGAAGATTTGCGAGTTGGAGAATTAAATCAAACGTTAATTTAAAGCCAATTTGCTCAAAAGATTAACTCTAAAAAATAAGCTGAACATATATTTTCCTTGCATTTTTTTTCCCTAACAATGGATGTTGTGTGTCGTTTCTGCCCTTAAAATGCATTAGGTTCTGTTTACAATGGAAGAAGAGAAGGATGAAACAAGCAATGCCCTAGAGATTAATGAACTTGCAGAGACAAAACCTTTTGAGATATCTGATAACATTGTACTACGGAAGCTTCTTGTGAGTTGAAATGATATTGTTAATGTCACTTCGGGGAAAAAATTTATTTCATTTGAAGGCTTAGAGTGGTATCTCTCTTATTGATTGTTCTGTCAGCGAGGGCCGAGGTATTTTGATCCTCAAAATAGTGGTTGGACAACATGCTATAATTGTGGAGAAGAAGGTCATATAACGGCGAACTGTACCTCGGCTAAGCGGAAGAAGCCATGCTTTGTTTGTGGGAGTTTGGAGCACAATGCCAAGCAGTGCAAAAAGGTTTGTGGAAGGCAAAAGTTAATGGGAAGTATATTTATTGTTTAAATAAACTTGCACCGTCTACTTTACTGATTTTCCTTCAAGTAAAATATTTTGGATGGGATGGTAGTTCTTTCTTGGGTGTGTTTATTTACTAAGTTAACTTGGTTGAATAGACTTGATTGTTTCTCTTCGTTTGTTTCTTAAAGTTTTTATTGTGAAAAGCTGAATTGGCTACAAGACATCTGTTTGTTACTTTACCATCTACCCTTGGTCTGTCTTTCAAGTTGTACCATGTGGTTACACTAGTAGGAAATGGAAGTATAGGTACATAGCATAGTGAAAAAGGAAAAAAATATAGAAGTATCTAAAGTTGTGAGGTTTAGGTAAGCTTTTCTGAACACTTGCGTTTAGACCGCTGAGTGCTATGCATGTAGAACTTTGAAAGATCAGGAAATTGCAATTCTCCAAGATACAAAAAATGAGGGGTTGGATAGGAAATTAGCAAGATTTACATTTTGTTGGGAGGATTTAGATTTAGTATTTGCAACAAGTGCCACAGGAGGTGTATTTGCAGCCTTCTCTTGGCTAACAATATTTGTCGGAAATAAATTTTGACCAAAGACAAACCTGTTCTATCCGGGAACTGCTTTAGTTGAATTAACACCTTTTCATCAAGTGAAAAAGAAGGAAATTCTTCAAATCATGCACCCCTATCAAAATCCTTAATTTTATTTCCTCAAAATAATCCTCTTCCCATAATTTCCAGTAGGCTCAAATATATTTACAACTTATCTTGTTAGAGTTTTTATGCATTAGTATCAGGAACTTCGAGGAATCTTAGATCAACCTCATCTGATGTGATTCATTCCTTTCAACAGTCAGGATATGAACATTCATTAAGGAAATAATCCCCTCCGAGCTTGAACTAATCTCAGAGACGCTCCCTCCTTGCACCACCCATATTCTCAAGTGGACCAAAAATCTCATGCACATTACACTTCTTTAGATTAAAGAATTACAAAGATTGGGCTCATTGGAATGGAAACACAACACCTTTGACACGATTCAAAATCAAACCATGGTTGTCCACTGCCAAGGATGCATTGGATTTCATCACATTGGTTTCACCTTCTTCATCTCTGAAAGAATTCCTGTATGGAAGTCTGAAGCTGCAACGAATTATTCAGATTGGCATCCGTGTGATTGTTGGTACACAAAACCTCTGCGTTTTCCTCAGTTTTCCATTATTCTCCAACTCTACAAAGGCCTTGAAATCAGTGTCCTCCATCCAGTTCGTTGATGTCTTGAAATAACAACACATTCTGGACTTGATCACTTCCATCAATAAAATTTTGCTCATCCAACTCTCTTTCTATGTTGTTTCCACTTGTATCAACCAACCTCAAATACTCTAGTAAGGAAACATGATTGGAAAGAATACTTGCTTTCACCACGAAAAGAGGTTCCTTCCGTGGTTCAACTTTAGGTCACAGATCTGGTGCTAGCTCAAGTACTGGATGAAGTCCCTGACCATCAGCATCTCACTTAACTCTGGTATGAGTTCCTACTGTAGGCTTTAGAAATTTGGCATTATTGAGTTCCTCAAACCCTTCACCGATCGCATCCTTCGCGTCATTGTTATTTTTTCTTTTCGTTCCACAAACACAAATGACCCTTTGACTTGGATCTTTATAACCTTCATTAACCAGTAACCACCATCTAATTTCCCCTTCGCAGAACTAGATTGGCATCCCACGGCCCAATCTCTTAACCCGCCCATTAATTTCTGTTGAACAAAACTTGCAATTGTAACTAGATCTTTGTTTGTTCACTGGGCCCATACTGGATTCAATAGGACTCTTCTGATCTTTATCCAACTGGATTCTAGATCAGACCCATGTCAGGGGTCTACATAAGCAGTTTGTGGCCAATCCGTACTTTGGGATTTTCCTGATCTCTTAAGCCCATCCCCATCAACCCCATAATTTAAAGCCTTATTTAAATTCAAATCAGAAGTAATTACTAACCAACCTAAATTAACGGTGATAGCATTTTGATATTCCCATAATTAAACCTTGAGTAGTCACCTTATTAATGATATGGCCCGCTTGATTAACAACATTCTTCTTTGTTCCTTTCAAGGCATATATTGAGCTTTCCTTCCTTTCCTTCCCTTCAAGATCTGCAATTCCTCTCCTCCCATATGCACCACATGAGGCATACAGGAGCAACATCCCTAGCCTTCCTGCCACTCCACCCCCCCAAGTGAAAAAAAGCAACCAGGAAGCATTGACATTAGACGGATTCTGCTTTCTATTGTGAAAATAGTTCTTTAAGCAAATAGAAATCTACATATGGGTTGACAATTTTCTTATTTGTTCACTCCAGAAGATGTGCTTCGCCAGTGGTTAGACTCTCCGAATCCTTGAATATCTTTTGTCGTCTCATATGATAAACTTCTAGTGAATCTGTATTCTCATATGACAAGTACTTTGACTTATATTATTTTCTTGCTTCCTCTCCTCTATTGGTTTATTTTGAAGTGGAAAAAGTTGACTTTTTAAAGCCTGTAATGTACTTTTATGTGGATTTCGAAGCATTAATATATTAGGCCTTTGACTACATTTTTTGTGGGTGTATTTAGGGACAAGATTGCTTTATCTGTAAAAAAGGTGGTCACCGTGCAAAAGATTGCCCCGAAAAGTACAAAGGTGGATCTTATAATTATAAGATATGCTTAAAATGTGGAGACTCTGGTCATGATATGTTTTCATGCAAGCATGCTTACTCTCCTGATGATTTAAAGGTACTTTGTAATTGCATTTTTCCATGTGTTTATATCTCTAATTCATTTATGCATACATAAATGTGTGTATGCATTCATGTATATAGAATTATATATTTACCTATTAAGAGTATTATATGTATACGAATATGAGTTTATCTTGTGACTTGAAATGTGAGAAATTCTTTGGTCCTTTTTTTGGATCTAGACTAGTCTGGAATTCTTGATGTATAACAATTGTTTTAATCTTTTTAAACTTCCTCTTTTCAACTTAATCAGGAAATACAATGCTACATTTGCAAGAGTTTTGGTCATCTTTGTTGTGCTGACTTTACCGATGCCGGTCCAAGAGAAATTTCTTGTTACAGATGTGGTCAGTTGGGCCATGGCGGTTTGGTAAGTTTTTAGTGGTTTCTTACTTGCCGACATGGTGTGGTTGTTTAAATCTTAAGTTTTTAGATATACATTTCATATGCCAGCTCCTATGTGAGACTGTCCTACAACATATTCTGATATTTTTGATATGATCCTGTATCGAAAATATGGTTCTGTTATCAAACTTGTCGAGGTAAACTGTTATTGTATGCTTGTTTTGGCTTTTTGTTTGTTTGGTGGGGTTGGGGGGATGCTATCCTACTTCTGTTAGCACTCTAATAATAGAGTAGTTTCAGTGGAAGAAAATTGGTTTTCTCACTATTGTACTACTACAACACATCCATTCTGTAATTCAGTCCCTGTCATGGACAAATTTGTATGCTCTAAGGAGGCCAATGTGTGGGAAAAAAAGGAGATGGAGACTGTCTTGAGCTGAATTGTTTATTTAGTCTTGTGCTCAAGATAACATTTTTGTCTTCAGTTTGGATGAGATGGGTTGGAGTTGTAGGTGCATGTGATATTAAGCATGCTTGCATGCTGCACTGTATTTGTGTGTGTGTGCGCTTGCTTGCTTGCTTGCTTGCTTGCATATATAAATATTTTTTGTTTTAAAAACAAGTTTATAGAGAAAACATTTTTATTTTTTCTTATTTGACAGAGCATCTATTCCTTCTCGTTTCCTGATTTGCTGTTGCTTAAATTTGTTATTAGTTCAGATTTTAGATCATCTAATGGGGTTTGTTGATGCAGTTGTTACAGCCACTGTGCCATTATGCCATATATGTAATACTTTTCAAAATTGTCTTTTTATTCATATATCAACGTTATTACGAAGATCTGATATTGGTTTCGATATTTGTAATTTGTCATTGTTATCATATCCTGAAATATACGGCACTTTGATGGCTTTGAGAGCCCTTTCCACAAGCTTAGGAGATCTTTAGTTAGTCTTGTCTATAGTTGAGAGAGTTGGGAGACAAAGGAGTGCTTTTCCACTCAATCGATTTGTAGAATTTGGGGAGATTTTCGATACACATGGAAGTGTTGGTGCTTTTTTCTGTAGTTGACCATGTTGTATATGGGTGGCATCCCCTTGATACCTCTTTTTTCACATTACACACCATATTATTTACATTAGCGAATAACGTGATGCGCACCATATCTGCATGACCGGCTTTAATTTATTAGCTTGTCTATAAACATTTTTTAAGGGATCTGTCTGCAGTCTATTTAGCCTATAACTGAAGGTCCTAATTTTTATTTACCTAGAAGAACTTTGCAGTCTGTTTTGTATTATTTAGAAGATAACTGTATTTAACTTTGAGTATATATATGCAGGAATGCAAAAGGTTATGGAGTGAGACAACTAGTGTGGGGTCACTTAGTTCATGCTTCAAGTGTGGCAAAGAAGGGCATTTTGCTCGTGAATGCACAAGTTCAACTAAGGTACATTTCAGGCTTCCAGCGGGTGGCCTCACATGATTTCAGAATTTAACGTTTTGTGATAACACATGACCTCCAATTTGTTATGCATTCAGACAATCTTGATCTTTGCTGCTGCTCCTTCTTTCCCCATCTTTGTGGATGTTTACTTGGTATCCTCAATGGTGCGGGGGTTTATTTTTGTTGAGTTTCAACAGGTTCGTAAGAAGAATCTGGAATTATCAACTCCCACTCGGCAAATTTCTGAAAAAAACAGAGATTATGTGAGGGTCAAGTCTGCACCTTCTGATCTTGGAAAGAGCCGCAAAAGGAAAAATGCTCAATATGAAGGAGGTTATACTACTCCATCGAACTCAAAATGGAGGGGTGGTTGGATTATGGAAGATCCTGAATATACCCCATCGAACTCAAAATGGAGGGGTGGTTGGATTACTGAAGATCCTGGGGATTTATCCCGTGGGAAAGCGAAAGTTCGTGGATGGGGATCTCCAATAACACCAACTAACAAGAGGAACAAGAATTATGCTTCGATAACTGGTGGTCATGCTTCAAGTTCATATTCTTCTAGAAAGACTCAAAAGCTTCATTTTGGGGCTTCAGCTTCAAATGGATCCTCCAAATTTTATCAGCACAGATATTCAGCACCAAGGTTCGACAACTTTGGCAGTCATGCGATGAGGAGAAATTATAATTGGTAGAAGGAACTTTTGTTTCCTGTTGGTCTAAGGCTGGAGGCAGGAAACTACAAAGGGATAGAGGTTTGAGGATCTCCCTTTGAGTTTTATACCTCGTAAGTATCTCTGATTTTGTTTTGTTTGCCTAACAGTTTTGGTTCAACGATATCTCCTGAATTGCCCGGTTTCAATCCATTTGTCTTTCCTCAAGTTTCAGTACATGTGGACTGTTTCTAAATGTGTGTGAAGTAGCCGTGTCACTACATGACTTCTAGATATGGTATGAGATGTGTATGATATGTCTGCTTTAACACACGCCCAACAAGCATGCCAAGTAATTGTTGCTATTTTTTAAAATTGTCATGCATTGAAACCTTTTATATTGCTCTTTTATCCCATGGTATAAGAAGCACGGATGCTTAACACACTAAGCATGTCATGTCAAATGCCTGTGTCGAACACCGGTGTAGGACAGTAACACATATATAGATTATTTATGCAAAAAATTAAATTGATCGGATATTTTTCAGTGACTGAACAAATCACATTTATTTTTAAAAAAATGAACGGTATCTCGAATGCTCGTAAAAGCATGTCCGGCACTTTAAACGTGTTTTAGTTAACAAAATTAAATTTATAATATCAAACGCTTTTTCAACACTTCGCAGATACTACGATGACACTTCTTGAACCTAACTATAGTCCTATTTGATGAATCTCTTCGTAATTACAATATTTTGAATTCTTCGAAATACAATTTATTCATACTAAATCTGTAATGTAACATTTATAAGATGAAATATATATTTTTAAAATTTAATTAGTAATATCTTGCATATTTTTGATTACGTCCGAATAAATAATTCATATAGTTGACATATAATAAATACATAAAAATATAAATTCTTAACATGCCTTAAATGTGTCATGTTTTGAAAATTGACGTGTCGGAGTATCCGGTCTGTGTCCATGCTTTTTAGCCCATGGTTCCTTCAATACAAGATAAGTATCCATGCCGAACGCCCTAATTTTGCACCTTTGCCCCTAGATTTGATGAGTTTTATAAAACTATCATCTGGAAACACACCACATCTGACGCAGAACTTGAGTCTGTAAGCCGTTGAACTAACAACACTTGTACTATGGCTTCTGTTTGAATGATTCTCTCTTTTGTTAAAAGTATATATTCTGTCTGGCTGTATTGTTTTGATTTTTACTGAATATCTGAAGTGCTTTTGTTTCCAATCCAATTAAGATTTTCCTGCTTGTGAAAGACAAAGCTACATGTTTGATATTTGGATTACTTATGTCTCCGTGTTTTAAGATAAAAATAATTGTTCTTTTGCCTTCTTATCTGTTTATCTACCTCTTACAGAAGTTCATTAATGATTTATTGTGTGGATTTCTCTGAGAGGAAAGGAAAAAGTAAAACGTTTTGGCCAAAAGACGAATAAAGTTCTGGAAAAACAAAAAAAGCCATAAAATCAGATTTATGTTTGGATATTTCGATCTTTAGTGCAATTTTTTCATCATTTGGTCAAAACTTTACTTTTTTGAATTCGCTCATCAAGATGAACCAAAAAAATAAAAAAAGAGTAGTGATAAAAAGCTAAAATAAGTTTAGAAATACAAATATAACGTACATTCTTCATTTTTACCCCAAACGGGCATTCTCCAATTCTTATTCCCTGCCCTATTGTATAATCCCTCATTGACTGATGATCAAGTGAGACATTATTTAGTTCCAGGTCTATCTGAAAGAGATCCAATACATCTTAGTTGTGAATATCTGTATGGGTTTGCTGTTCAAAAATTCTTGTTAAATATAGTTTTTTGCGAAGTAACGGTCTCTCTACTTTTTACTTAATGAAACGAGATTATTTGAAATTGATTCGTTCGACGGTGTCTCTACTTTTTACTTTACGAAATGAGATCATTTGGTATTGATTCGTGCTCATATTCTTGTGCAGTGAATTGGAGCTTCTGGGCAGCAAAAGGGCAACATGTTCTGTTCTTCCTCTTACAAAGTTTTCCTTAGTGTATATTATTGTTAGGGAAAACCCTATTTGGGAGCTTTATCATCTCCCGGGCACATGTCAACCTAGGTTTGAAACAAATTGCTTGCTGGTTTTCAATTGTTATTCATCAGTTCCCCCCCTTCAAATGCCATTCTCTATTTTTACTAGGTGCCTTGTGGTATTTATAGAAATGTTTATTACATTTTTTGTTTGTGGTGCTGTGCAAATCTCTTGCGATTTAGATGCCTTTGTGTTATTTGGTTCTGTTTCTCTTCAAAGCCTCAATTGGATGCTGGTTAATTAGGGCTGGCAGACTAAAGTTAATACATATACATACATATATTTATCTGAAATAGTATGTGGATAGGTACACAATCACGATATACGACATGGACACGTTGACAGATTTTTTAAAAATGCATGACACGATTTTTTAAAAATGCATGATACGACACGCCTGACACACGTTAAAAACTATGTTGTTGCATAATATGTTAAAGATATTAAAAATTTACTCCAAAATGATGAAAATATGTAAATGCTTACTAACTAAATTAGAAAGTAATATTTCATCTTCTAATTAATTTCATATATATTTAGAATCTTATTTATTTTTTTAATTAAGACATTTTTTTTGAATTGTTTAAATAGTGGTATTCAACATGACAAGTCTTATATGTAAAGGTTTTCGTCTTTCTTAATATATATCTATACTAGATTTGTGTTCACATGTATATGATATGACTTTAAAATAAAGTGGAGATAATAACTGTTGTTTTTTAACCTATTATTTTCATACTTGAAGTTGGAGGTGTTTGGCTGATTTTTTTCGTACTCAGAAGAATATTGGAGGTGTTTGGCAGAATTTTTTGGGCTAGTTTTTAGTTTTTTGTTACTCATTTTATTAATAAATTATAATTTTTTTAAATACTCACAATTTTTGTTATATGATATGATTGTTTTTTTTTTTATTTAAGTTATAAGATAACATATTTATTAAATATTTATAATTTTTGTTATAAAATTATAATATATAAATTATTAATTTTAGTAATGGTAAACATGTACACATTATACAAGAAACTGGGTGAGCAGATTCAGAGGAAAACCAACTTTGACAGTGACAATCAAATTTCAAGGAGGTGGAAGAGGTCCAATAATGCTGCCGTTGAAGGCCAATTCTAGCATATGTGACTCGAATCAAAGAAGCCTGGCAAATGGCATTATTGTATGTGTTTGGCTGCATTTTTTTTGTCAGTTTTTGAATTTTTGTTACTAATTTTAGTAATAAGATATAGTTTTTTTTAAAATACTTACAACTTTTATTATAAGTTATTACTATGTTTTTTTTATTTTAATTATAAATTATAATTTGTAAGTTATTAATTTTAGTGATACTAAATATGGAGAATTGTCAATTTGGGTTGCAAAAATATGGAGTAAAACTTTAGTAGAAGGGGTATTAAGGTAATATCATGACGTCAATGGTAATCAAGTGGAAAAAATTATACTTCGTAACAAAAAATATAAAAAAACATAGTAGTGGCAGATCAATAGACTGTTCAAATATTCGAATTAAATAATAACAAATTAATTTTAAAAAATACAATTATCACATCTTAATTGATAGTTATGTAACCGATCAAAACGACAAATGTTCTAATGAACTTCATCTCACCGTTTGATTATTTAGAAAAAATAAAAATCCTTGAATCAACAGATACATGTCACATCAACTATTGTAACTTGTTTATATATATATATATATATATATTATGAGATCATGACCCGTTTTTTTTTTTGGCATTTTCGGACGTGCGTTATGTGTTTTCGTTTGAGCATGTTTTTATTGCTTTTGATGCATAATCAGGCCTAGATATGCATGCGGGGTAGGATCCCGGGGTCGTGGGCCGTTGTGGCGCGATTCTCGAAAATTTTCAAAAAATGATATTTTGGAGGTATATAAATCTCTGGAATTAGATATTTTCAAAAGATATTTTTTCAAAATTTCTCCAACAAGTTTCATGTTTTCTCTCTACCTTCTCTTTAAGTTCTCGGGGGCCCGGGGCTTGGTTTTCAACGATCCAACAGCGGATCCTTACTTTTGGCGTCGTGGGCTACGCAACCATCCGGTCAGAATTTGATTCCGGCGAAACTCGATTTTGCACGTGGTTCGAGGCGTCGAGTTTTGAACTCACAGAGGTATAATTCTAGACCTGTATGTGTTATAAGGGTACTATGGGTAATCGGGTATCTTTTTACCAGCCGGTTTGTTGTAAATCTGATTTTCTGTAAAGTTGGGTTTTTGGGTTAAAAATTGGATTTTTGTCGATTTTGGTGGATGGAATCGAATGTCGGGAGTTTCTTGTGAGGTCTTGGTGTTAGGCCTAGGCATGTAGATGTTCACGGGTGTTGATTTGGAGTTTGAAGGCTTCGATTCGAGGTTTGGAGGGCTGAACCTGTAGCTTAAAACGATTTCTGGGTGAGTTCAGTCGACTGAACTCATAGGTTCAGTCATAGGTCGACTGAACTCATAGGTTCAGTCGACTGAAGCTTGGTTTTTGGGTTCGGTTGACTGGACCGAGGGGTTCGGTCGACTGAACCGTGTTCTAGGGCGTTTTTGGTTTTTCAGTGTGGTCTTCGGTCGACTGGGGGCTTGGTTCGGTCGACTGAAGTGCTTGGGTGTGTTTTGGTGGTTCTGTGGTTGGGTTTTGGTTTCCGATTGGCGTCCTATGGTATTTAATTGATTGATTTATG
>JAULJZ010071267.1:0-13073 GCA_032270985.1 Heliamphora pulchella | reverse complement strand
CAACTCCAGTAACTCAGCAGGTGACATTCTGTAGGAAGGAACAGATATGGGCGTTGTGCACATGTAG
Source organism: Heliamphora pulchella (assembly GCA_032270985.1). Classification (NCBI taxonomy): domain Eukaryota; kingdom Viridiplantae; phylum Streptophyta; class Magnoliopsida; order Ericales; family Sarraceniaceae; genus Heliamphora; species Heliamphora pulchella. The sequence goes on along the minus strand of JAULJZ010071267.1, from coordinate 13,006 downwards.
AGATCGACTGTAAACTCTACTTCTCAGTTTGGAGGTAATCCTGGTAAATCATCTGAAAAAACGTTTAGAAACTCAGAAACAACTGGTACCTCTGAAAGCTTCTTTGCTTCCATCTCTATGTTCATCACATGTGCCAAAAACCCCTAGCAACCCTTCTTCAACATCTTCAAAGCCACGATGGCTTACACGATACGGACAGGTGTTCTACTCTTTTCCCCTTGGAAAATGAATTTCTCCTCCCCGGGTATCCTAAAGATTATTCTTTTTCTAAAACAATCTAGTAACGCATGGTAGGATGACAACCAGTCCATCCCAAGAATCAAATCGAACTCAGACATAACCAAAGGCATCAAATCTACTAATATCTCCCTATCTTCTATCTTTAACACACAATCTTTGCACACTTTTAATTACCACTCTAGCCTTGCGACCATCAAGACTAATACCGCCGCTTAAACCTAATGCGTCACTAGGGGTAAACATACCACATAGCCTAAACGCTCCACAGGTATATGTTTACCCATATGAACCCAATCATAACTCTTGTCATAACATAATATACATTCGCATGTTTCCTTCGCATACGTACCACTTACCCAACAATTCTTTAACCGAATAGTACTAACCCATAATTCTAAAATCTCTTACCATCATCACTCAATCCCTTAACACATTCTCTGCCACACAACCGAACCAAGAACCACTTTTGCACTTTAACTATTTCATCTTACCTGCATTTTACCAAGACACTCGATTCACTCAAGGCCAATCACAAAAATCATATCCATTAATTCGTATAGTTTCACTTACACTTTCACTATTCTCATCCAAACACTTATTCCTCCCGCGTACTCACACTAAGTTACTTCATAACTCCACCAAAAATAATAGAATTATATCACCCTTTAACTTCTCATACATAGAGTCCACACATTCTCATAAAAAAATTCCTTCTTTATACAAGCAACATTTATGCACTAATCTAAACAAGTTTGCCCTAACGGGTCACATCACAAAAGGTTTTCAAAAGCAACTTCATTGCGATTCACACCAATACCACAACAGAAAACAAATACCAACTCCATACAAGTTACACAGTCTAGATGTCAAACGAATATAAATTGATACTTAAGAACTTACCACATGAACAACTCAATCTGTCTAAAATGCGCACTCCACCGCTCAACCAATTTCAAGCGTCAGTGGGACTAACTGTTTCCATAAACTCCTTGATATCCAAATCCTTGAATTGTTTAACTAAAGAGTTACCGGTCCTTCTAGCCCGCATTGCAATTCATCTTGCGCTATGTTCACCTGTCTTGCGTAGTTGTTCATCCCGAGAATCATCATCCTTGTTCTAATCCGAAAATTTAATCCCTTCTTAAACCTTCTACACCTTGTCTCCTTATTGGCTATAAGTTGGGTGGCATATCATGATAACTCTGTAAACTTCAACTCGAATTTTTCCATTGTCATCCTTCCTTATTCCAAGTCGATGGATTGTTTCTCCTTCTCATGCTTGTAGTATACGGGCTTATATTGCTCGTCGAATGCTTTCTCAAAACGATCCCAAGTGATTCTCTGGGGTACGGGAGGTTCAACTCCTGGCATCGGCATTTTTAGTAATCGCTCTGTGGCTTCCCATCAGTGATACGCTTCATTCCTAAACATAAAAACTATGAGGTCAATCCTGCCATCTGCCCCCAACCTAGCCAAAATATGCATGGCATCCTTTAACTAGTTGTCTGCTTTTGTAGGGCTAAGGGTTCCTATGAACTCCTTTGCACCCAGATCCTTAAATTGTTTGATTAAAGAGTTATTGTTCCTCTCAGCTTGCATTGTGACTCAACTCGCATTCTGTCAGTCAGTTTTACGATCGCCTCCAACATCCTAGTAGTTGGGTCAGGTTCTACTAGTCCCACTTGCTGAGATTCTTCTTGTCGTGCCTCATTATACTGGTATAGATTAAATGACACTCCGTTCGAGTTTCTCATTGCACCTTCCTATCGTAGAAAAGCTATGACTTAAGGCTCGACACTGGATTCCAACTTATAGACATAAGGATAAGAACAAACTGTCTACAAAAGATTTTAATGACACATGGTTCGTCGCCATTAATCTGATAACACACTTAGACTTCGCAAAATGACAGCAACACAAGGCCCCTCCCAAGTTATCTCCCCAATCTGATAACTTGCCTAGACTTCCAATTAGGACCCTGCGTCTGCAAAATGCATTTTTCAAAAGGACCTCAAAGCCAGTCAATCAGATGCTCGAAGGTAAAGGTATAACAACCCCAAGCATAAACCACTCTTCTCAACAAACCGTGAAATGACACGCTTAACCTATGGTCCACCACTAACCACACTCTTACAAGTCTACAGAACCTATAACCTAGAACTATGATACCAAAATGTAACACCCGGCTCGTGCAAGGCACCAAACCTGTACAAAGGAATGTGATCCGGCCGCAGACCAGCGGCCAAAGAGAAAGACAAGGGATAAAGATATTAAAAGACCAAACGAGAACTTTTAAGCAACCACAACACCTTAATGTCAAAAGAGGTATACATTAGTCACTAGGGATTCGCCATCCCAAGGGCTTACACTACTTCTAAAATATCAAAAACCTTCAGGGTCTTATACATAAAGCTCTGCCAAAACTAAAAACTAAACAAAAGAAAATCGAACCAAAATGATTCCCAACACCAGAACCAAAACTACTCGACGACGACTATGGTGGACCAACTCCTAGCCGTTCCTGGTATCTGCAACTACAGAGATTACAAGAGAGCGCACTTAGCATTATCATAAATAGAAAAGACAGTTACATAGTTAAGGATAACTGGAAATTCTTTCTAAAAATAGTTCACCACATTTTTTACGAAAATATAGAAACTGATACATTTGCTTGAACATGAACATATCACAGATTATACAAAACCTTCGCAGTAATGCAAACAGAAATAAGTTCCTGGATCAACCGCCACAAATTTAAAATGCATGACCACCTTCTCAAATCTAAACTCAAACACCAACAGTGTCCAAGTAGTCATTAACCTCATGACCAGGAGTTCCGACGGTACCATAACCTCAATTCTCAATGCACGGATAGTAACGTGATAGAATAAGATCCACTCTCTACCAAGCACGAGTGGTATGTGCTAAAACCTGAAACTCAGCCCAAAAGCCTTAAAGGTAAAAAAAACCCCCGCTTAATGGAAAACCTCCCCTATATAGACAAATGAAAAATTCATAGCTAGGTAACCTCCCTCATAACGGGATATAAAGGGCCAAAAACCCATGTAACTTGACACTTTGGAACAACCACACAACATTAACCATACTTTCATAGTAACATCGTGCTAGCTTAGAATATCATGGATAGCACACTTGAATTAAAAATATCGTGGCTTTTGAAAACAACAGGTTCATGCGATCGTCAAACTTGTCATAGTTCAAAACATGCGCTTCAAGAATTTTCATGCATCATTTACATAAACTCAAGTTCAAGATAATGGCTAAGAACTCTCAGCTTATCTTATATGCATACGAACTGAGCCTTTGTCAACAAGCTAAGCTTGCTTCTCGAATAACAAAACTTCCATGCCTAGCAAGCAAACACGACTTAACTGTCAACATGGAGTCCTTCCCTTTTAGCATGTGAAATTAAAACGATTCAAACCATTGAATGTTTTCTTTAGTTTTAGGGGCCATGCTTACTTTCTTTTTAGGTTTAAGGGATACTACGCACTTGCCCAATCCTTCACTTGTTTAAAGATTTAACTTAACCATTTATTACTCTCTTTCAATCATTAAATTCCAAGGTACTGTAGCATTTTGAGATATTTAGATTGGGAAATGGATTATAAATTTTGGTGACGATTTAAATTAAAATATTCTCTACAACTTTCATGTTCTACACCAAGGCCAAAACCTAAGGCAACTAGGTGAAAAACTTGACGAAAACAAAAACGGTTCAGCACTTGCATAGAAAATTAGCCAGAAAAGTGTCTCTATTAGTCTCGATTTTAGGATATCAAACAAACTCAAAATGATCCCATTTTTGGATACGTTCGATTGTAAAATGTTTCCTACAAGGTTCATGTTTAGTGATAAAGGTAGTTATTTGTAACAAGTTAGAGGTTTTGGCCATTTTATAAAATAGGTTCTGTCAGCAGCCAAAACTCAGTAGAGCCGGCTTTGGACAGAGAGTTTAAAACGATTTTAAGAGATTTTCTCGAGTCATCTAGGTCTGATTTTTAGAAAAATCGTTATTAAATATGTTAGCCACACTGTTCATGTAGACAACTTTTGGAATAGGTCACTAAAAATAGGAATTTTGGGCTATACAAAAATATGTGACAGAGGTGTCCTTCGAGGGCTAAAACACAACATAGAGTTTCAAAGGGGTTTTAACCCATCAAAACTCAATCGATTGGGGTCATTTCTGTTGGGAAGCTAGATGTACATGTTATCTACAACTTTCATGTTTTGGCCAAAGCCCATATCTCATTTTAAACTAGGGTTTGTAGGTCTGTATTTTTTACTGGTCTGAAACCGACACACTTTAGTAGAATTGAAATATCTCGAGTTCTACTTACTCAAATGCATTCAAACCAATTTTGGATGAAAGCTAACACACTAGACATAAAGAACATGCTTATAGCAGTTTTCTACATTGAGTAATGATGTTCCAAAAATCAGAGCATAAAGCTTAAAACATCCAAAACTCAGGCATATTTTAGTTCTAGTGTCTTAGTGTCATGCGTGTAAGTTTTTGACCCATCTTTTCTGTATACATGTGTTATACTTCAATATATCAATATTCCAGAACTTATAGAAGTCATAGAACCCATGGTAAAACTCATGCCAACTCACAAACTCAACATTCAAATCTAACAATCCCAAAAATCCAATCATGACGCCTTTATTTTTGAGTTTTCGGTTCTTGATCTTAGATTTGTATTTGAAAATAATGAAAAAGGTATTTGATATGTATAAAATCAGAAGTGTTAGTGCCTTGATTACCTTGTTTAGAAGTTATTTCTTGGTGATGAAAAACCTTAGACTTGACTTTCAAGCTCATGGATCCTCCTCCTTCTTTCTTCTTCTTTCTTCTCTTTTCTTCTTCTCTCTCTCTCTCTCTCTCTCTCTATATATATATATATATATATATATATATGCACGAAATTATGAAGAAAAAGGATGAGTTGGGTCTCTTTTTATGGCCAAAGGTCAAATAAGAAGCTTCCTTGGGAAGCTTGGTTAACCATAGGTTTAGGAACCTAACCTTAGTTTCTTTATACTTAACTTGAGTTTGTGAAACTTGCTCACCAAGTTTGGTACATTCTCCTAGATTAGCCACTTGAGTGTATATATATATATATATATATCAAAATATTTTTTTTATTTAATTCTATGAGAAAATTTGAGTATTTTTCACATAGGGTCGTTTCTGGACTTTTCTAGCTTTATTCTTATCTTAAACAGCTTGAGCTTATAATTTTAACTTCTTATCCTCAATATTAAGGTTTTAATATATGCTTGTGTAGTTTTCACTCTATCCCGGGTCTCGGACTCGAAAAGGTTAAACGGTCGGGCTAGTTCTTCTTACCGAACTTAGGTTTGAGATTTCGTTTCTTTTAAGATGTTCTTTCTTTTCTATTCATATCTTGAGTTCGGGTTGTTATAACATCAGCTAAGGTAGATAAGTATGAGCAGAAAGGAAAAAGTGCAAAATTGTAAATGTGAGCTAAGAAGGTCTAAGTACCACAGCAGGGCCACCCCGAGGAACAAGAGGCTCCATGCCCTGGGCTCAAAAAGCAACGTCCCAATGATGAACCAATACCCTCAACCTAAAGATCAGGCAAAGGCACTGGTCGCACCACTCCCGAGGCATCTGTCAAGAGAAGAACCAAATTAGTGCAATAAAGACATGATAATCAGTACAGGCATAAGAATCAGTACAGTTAGATATCAGAATTAGTACATGCATAAGAGTCAGTATAGTCAAATGTCAGAATTAGTCATCAATCAAGAGAATCATTGCAGTCAGACATAAGGGGCAGTATAAAGAATAGAAGGAAGCATATCATACCTGCTCAACACCGGGGGGAAGGGGAATCTCCAAGGCCGCTGGCTCGGGATTCGGATCTTGTGAAAGTTCCTGTCTACGAAGGTGTTCACTGTCCATGGAAGCTCGAGGCGAACAAGGCCTGGAGTAGTGGGAGGAGGACCCCGCATAGCAACACAGGCACCCATGGCAGGCATATGCCTCTCTTGGCCAACGACCGTGTAGTCACGATTCTCACCCTCGATCAGCGTGGAGGCATCAAGGCCCACTATGGCTTGGATAATCTTAGCAGTGCGGAGGGTGTTGGTCTAACGCATCCCCACTTGAGGCATCCTCGAGATACAGAAGTGGTCATACCCCAAGGACTGCCGAATAACGCACTCGCCAAGGTACCACTCTGCAGAATGGTCCCTTAAGCAAGATTCGGGTACGGATAACCTCGCAACTCTGCATCAAGTCGGCACCAGCTCGCTCCTCCATGCCAATCCATATGTCCCAGCAGACCTGATGTGAGACCCTAACCCGTCTCTTTTTGAGATATTTTATATGTTGGCGTGTTCCTTTCCATATATGTATCTCTTGGTGTATGATTTATGTTTCCAATTGTAGAACAGCATATTTTATATAGGTGTTATACATGTTATGCATGCGAGTGGATTTAACTTAGTTGCCTTTTTCTGTTTCTCTCCCAGCGACGACCGCTCGAGTAGTGGTAAGCGTGCTCGAGCGGGCTGGTGGCAAAGTAGTGGTCCAAGAGGTGACCGCTCGAGCGGTGCTTGGGCGCTCGAGCGGTGGTGTGGCAGGGCCTATGTCGGCAAGGGGTCCGTTCGAGCAGTGCTTGGGCGCTCGAGCAGTGGGTCCTGGGCACGAAAATCTATAAAGGCTACAAATATCTTTTTTGAGACTAAAAATATCTTTTTCAAGCAAATCTCTTTCTCTCCACCTTTTCTCTACCTTCTTTCTAGCTTTCGGGAGGGCCCGGGCTTAGTTTTTCACAGTCGGATAGCAGATCCTTGCTGTCGGCGACGTGAGCTTCGTATCTATCTGGACGGATTCTCGTTCCGACGAGGCTGGATTTTGAGGTGTCGAGCTTTTAGCTCTTTGAGGTAAGATTCTAGACCCTACTGCTGTTAAAGGGTGTCGTATGTAATTATACTTGCTTTCACTGGGTAGAAATGCATTAAATGTGATTTTCATGTTTTAAACATTGGTTTTGGGTAAAAAGTGAATTTTACGCCTTTTCTTGGTTTTATACATGATCCAGATGTATTGAGATCCGTGGTTTTTAAAAGGAGGTTTGAAAACGGGGTGTTTTTATGAAAACCATGTTTGTGGAGATTCGGAACTAACCCTCGGGGTTGAGTCTCAGTTTTGTTGGAAATCTATTGCTACATGCTTGTTGATCTCCATGTTAATGGATTTGATTACTTTTATACATGCAATGTAGAACTGTTTTGCGAGTTTTCGTAGTTTAAACTACAGTTGAATTTTTAAATATTTTTCACAGATATACCGTGATAGTGGGTATGTGGATGTGGGCTTACATTGCTCCTCGGTGGAAGTCCGAAAACGTGCACAGCGTAGGTACTCTGTACCTTCGGGTTAGTCCCCGTAAATTGAGTGTGTGTGGATGCTTTGTACCCTCGGGCTTAGGTCCTGTAAATTAAGCAGTAGGTGCTCTGTACCTTCAAGCTAGTTCCTATAAATTGAATGGTTCGGTTGCCTCCGTTAATGGCATCGTTGTGGTAACTCCGTATAGAACTTATCATTACCGAGCATACCTTGGGTGGTGGCTAGGGTAATAGATAGGAGTTTATAGTTGTTACCTTTATCAGTGTGGTAGAGTCGATACATAGGACTATATTTTATCTCTTTCTCCTCGGCTGTGTGTCCCGATTGGAGAACGGTGTGTTTTACTACTTTTCATTAACTGTGGCATGATATCTGTTAGGAAGATATGCATAGCTTCAAAGATAAAAATGATGGTTTTCAGATGAAAAATTTGTGGTTTTGAGAGAAAACCTTTTTGGCATTCGTGGTCGAGTTAGCTCCCACCATATGATTGCATAGCTTGCTTTACAGCTTTACTGTCTATTTTCTATTGGGTTTCGACTCACGGTGTAGGATTTTCCTGAAAAACATTTTTAGGTGAGCATATAGAGTTGACCTAGATTCCTGTGGTGGTGGAAGACTAGTTGTAGTTTTCGATTTTGACATGTACTCTTACATGTAGTGCCTGTTTCAAAAAGCTAGTTTTGTACGCCTTGAGACGATATATTTATTCATGTATGAGAATGCATGTTTTCAGTTTATGAGAGTTAAACTGTAGGAATTTTTATCCAAATGATGTATATTTTTGAGTTGATGATTTTTCAATTGCAAATTTTATTTTCTCAAACGGTGTTTTGGTGGGTTTTCGCGTGACCCTGGTGTTTGGGGCGTGACACATGAAAACCAAAGCAGCATGTCAACAAGCAATGTATGAATAAGGAACGAAAGGAACAACTCAGCAAGAGCAGTAAATGACTTACCCTGTCGAGAGTGAGGCTGTCCAAGAAAAGGCAGTCGTCGTCTAAATCCTTCCTACCAGGCTTCGTGCCCCGATGGTGTTTGGCCCATTGAAGTGCCCGGGTATCATGAGGGGGTCGTCGCAACAGTTCACTAGCTAGCGCATACCCAAGAACTCATAGGCCCAAAGCTATAGAAAGTCAAGAGAAGCGTCAATACAATTGAAACAAATATGCAGATATGAAAATGGAAAAGGAAAGCAAAGAAAGCAAAGAAAGCAGATATACCTCCCAGATACGCCAGTACTCACCAACGCTCAGATCGGAGGTCCTGTTCCATCCTGGCAGCCGCGCTCATGTATCCTCCCTAGTCATAAGAGCTTATCTAGTCCACCACCAACATGGCAATGAGATAGTGGAGGAGCTCCATGTTCTCTAAGTTCAGGAATAAGGCTCTCCCGAACATATAGAGAACGAATGCACGAGCCACCCACTCGAAGTGGTGGACCTCTGAGCAGACGAAGTGACAGAATGTCTTCTTCAGCCACGTGTATCGGATGCTCCCCTTATCGATGCAAGAGGGCACGTGACCAAGAAGGTGCATAAGGGCTCCGGCAGATGTCAGGATTAAACGGGATCGGATCGCTGCCCACTCGGATCCTGGTAATGAGGGAGAAGTCAAGGGAAGAAAGTGTTACCTCAAAGGTGGGTAGGTGGAAGGTGTTGGTGGTGTCCCACCATCTCTTGATCAAAGCCGTGAGAGTGACCCGGCCATTGCTGGTCCCTTCTAGGGTGGTGATAAAGCTAACGAAGCCTACTCGATCAACAATCTCTCTGTTGCGGGGAGGGAGCGCCATGTACCACTCCAAAACGTTTGAGGACTCGCCGAAACCTCTAATACAAAGTCATCCCTGAAACAAAACAAAACAAAACAAATAAATCAGTGGAAAAAAATGATAACAAGAGCAATAATGGAATCAACAAGATAACGAAAATGAAACAGATGGAAACAATGATAGGATCAAAATCAAAGCGCGTGATAAGATAGTCGAAACAAACTGACAATAATCAAAACAACATCAAAATGAGTCCCAAAACCAACCTATGCAACCTAGGCCTTGCTCTATTTTCAAATTTCCATTCTCAAAACAAAAAAAAACTATAAAGTTGTCAACATCTAATCAAATCCAAAGTTCGATTTCCATTTTCAAAGAACGAGACTTTGAATAAAGATTTTAGATTCAAAACCTCACTCCTTTCATTTTTAATCAGAAATCTTACCCCCATTTTAAAACCAGTAACGACTCCATCAGATCAAAACCAATTCGCTAGGATCCAACTTCAAATTCAACAGAAACCCAACTTCATTCCTATTTTCGACTCAATTTCAAAGCTCAATCTAAACTCATTGATACGTGTCTGTATTCCACTGGAAGTCTTATTCATAATTACTCCACAGGTCCCTGCTGTAGCCCTATAAATATGCGGATAGGCTGAACCAGTTTCATAACTTGTCTTCTAAGACTAAAGCTGTCCTAGTTCTGCCGGTACGAGTTCTCGAAAGATTGTAGTCCACACTATATCCAGGAATCGTATAAGAAAATACAGTACAAGATCTTACAGGAGTTTCAACTCGGATTCAAATCGTAGTTGAAGATTCGACCGGTAAAAATATATTCTTCTAAATTAACTTCGAATGCACGAATTTTATTTTGATCGTTCGTCATCAAAAGTTTTATCTGGAGCCTGTTTTGGGATTTGCCCGTCTAGTTAATTTTTTCCATTAATCGTTTGTAAAAACAAAAATCTTGACAGTCTTGCCTCCAACAATAGCATCATTTTCTTTGGGTGATCATGGTAGCCCAACCACAAAATCCATGGTGATGTGTTCCTACTTTTACTCAGGTACAGGTATTATTTTGAACAAAAATGCATGTGAGAGTGCTTGCATGTGAGAGTGCTTAAATATTATTTTGAACATAAATATATTATTATGTTTTAAATATGTTTTTTATTATGTTTTGAAGCATGAGAAATTGTGATATCATGATCTTTTATTCAAATGCACTGGTGTTGTTTTTAAATATGCTATCTGTACTTTTTACAAAGTATGAGTATGTGAAAAGAAGGTTTTGATAATGTGATACTGTTCTAAAATGCCAAGTTACAAGGATTTTTGACCTTTTATATCACGTTAGGGGAGGTTGCCCAATTATGGGTGTTGGTTCTCCCTATGGGGGAGGTTTCCTATTGAGCAGGAATTTTTGCCTTAAAAGTTTTGCGGGCTAAGTCCTGAGTTATAGCACATACCACTCGTGCTTGGTGGAGAGTGGCCCTCATTCTATCGCGTTACTATCCGTGTATTGAGAATTGAGATTACGATACCGTCAGAACTCCTGGTCGTGAGGTTGACGACTACTTGGACACTGTTGGGTATGCATTGTGAGCAAGACAGTTTTATATTAAATTGTGGCGGTATTCCCAGAATTTTGCTTCTAAATTATGTGACAATGAATTCAATGATCTGTGGCTATGAAGCCTGAAATATGTTTTAAAAAAGTTTGAGCAGGTTCTTTATAATTTATGAGATATTTGTGACAAGTAAATACAGTATTTTATATCTCTTGTGAAAAGCATGATGTTTTGAATGGAATAACTGTTTTCTATCTTGTTTATTATAATACTAAGTGCACTCTCCTGTAACCTTTCTGGTTGCAGATAACAGAAATGGTTAGAATTGGTCCACCACAGTTGTCAGATCCATAGTCCGAGGCTTGCAATGAATTGTGACTATTGTTTTAATCTTTTAGTAAAAAGGCCAACAGTATGGAATTTTGTTTGGTATACACCGGTTTGGGTATACAGAAAAACATAAACATATCGTGTAAAATTACTATTTTGATGATTTTAGATTACATCAGTTTTCTCGTTTAGTTTTCTCGTGGTCGAAAAAGAGTTAGTAGAATTCAAGTCTCACCTGAATGCCTTTAGTCACTACCTTAGCGGTAACGCGAAAAAAAAACTGTACAATCTCAGGATGTGATAATTTTCTTTATCGATTTTGTGCTCTTGAAAAGGGAGCAAAGATATCATCAATATACTTTGCCTGTGATAAGCCCAACATCCTTTGTTTTCGATCTCGTCTAAACTTGATCCCAATGATGTAACTTGCATCTGCCAAGTCCTTCATATTGAACTGCGCAGATAATCATACTTTTACCGTAGATAATGCCCCCATATCAGTTCAAATGAGTAAGATATCATCTACATAAAGTACTAGAAAGAATACCACACTTCTGTTACGCTTCTTGTACACACAGGACTCATTTGAACTCTAATCAAAATTATAAGACTTTATAACTTGATCAAACAGAGTATTCCAAGACCTCGATACCTACTTAAGTCCATAAATAGATCTCTTAAGCTTGCACAACATGTGCTCTTGGCCCTTTGCTATGAAACCGTCTAGTTGTACCATATAGATACACTTGTCAAGACTTCCGTTAAGGAAAGCTATCTTGACATCCATTTGTCAAATTTTATAATCGAAATGAGCAGCAATGGATAAGAGAATCCGGATAGACTTAAGCATGACTACCGATAAAAATGCTTCCTCATAATCGATCTCTTCTTTCTGAGTGAACTCTTTTGCAACAAGCCTAACTTTGAAGGTTTCAACCTTCCCGTCTGCTCCTCTCTTCCTCTTATAGATCCACTTACATTTAATGGGTTTTATCCCATTGGGTGGTTCTATAAGTTTTCAGACCTGATTGAAATGCATAGATTCTATCTCTGAATTCATAGTCTTTTACCAAAGATTTGAATCTTTGTCATGAAGTGCTTCATTGTAGTTACAAGACTCGATATCTAATTTTGTGGAGATCCTGTCAAAAGACTCTACCAAGAATGTATACCGATGAGGTTGATGATCAACCCTCCCACAACGACGAGGCAATACCTATGTCTGTGTACTAGTAGTAACACGCTGTGCAGAATCTAAACCCTGTGCATCAGCACCTTGTTCATGATTTGCAGTTGTCCCAATAATCCTCTCACTACGACGAGATAATAGGATATCAGTGACTTATAATTTCTCTTCCATTCTACTGGTATTTTTTCTCATTTTTTCCCGAATAATTTTACTATTGGGCCTGTAGTCCATAATATAATCTTCTTCTAAGAATCGGGCATTGGTGTTAACAATGGCCTTCTGATTCTTAGAATTATAAAATAGACTATTAGCCCAAGAGTTTCTTATTTTGATTTTGATGATTTTCATAATTCATTTTCTATGAATAAATATCTTCAAATGGATAATATTTCATATTTTCAAAATAAAAGTGTTTACACATTTTGAACAATTAAAGTTGACACCTTAGCCAAAAAGAAAATGACTTTTATCTCAAAAAGTTCAAACACTTAA